>KV875229.1:2849329-2898260 GCA_001879505.1 Calonectria pseudoreteaudii
TTTTTTTTTTTTTTTTTTTGCCCTGGGGCTTCGGAGACGCAGGTAGGTAGCCATAATTTTCGTCAAGCGGTATCCCAATTGACGAACATGGTGAGTCTGGTTCCGGTGTCTCATCTTCCTCGTGCGGAAAGAAGTCCTGCAGATTGTGCGTGTGCTGTAGAGAGGTTGTATGGTGCACAGTGGTTGTGTGCTGTACAGTGGTTGTGTGCTGTACAGTGGTTGTTTGTTGGGGAGCGAATGTGAATTTGGTGTTTGCGCTTTGGGGAGTGTTTGATTTGCCCGTAAAAGTGAAGGCCACCTGCTTAGAAGCCATCTGCGTAGAGGCAACTTGTGCAGAAGCTATCTGTGTAGGGGCCATTGTTTTAGGAGCCATCTGAGGCCAGTGAGGCTGTGGCATTTCGGCTGGAGGATTACCGTCAACATAAAATCTGCTGTACAGCATCGTCTTGTCAGCCGTGCTCGTCACCAATGGCCTGGGTGGCAGCAACGCTGCGGCAGCGCGTTCCGCTTGACGCTCAGCAACAGTGCGGCGGTAGCGGTACGGCTTCGGTTGCTCTTGGTCTTGGTCATCATCCATGGCTGGAAACTGGTGAGCTGATGCTCTGATAGGGGATGTGAAAACGGGCAGGGGAGTGGAAAGGAAAACGAAGTAGGGGCAATTAGACAAAGCCAAACTGTGCGGCCAGTCTCCTTTAGCTCACATGAAAGGAGCAAGAGAGAAAAACAAGTGCCCCCGTGTAATAATGCTCTTTCTTGGCCTGAAGGGCTTGCTTCTGCCACACCAGGCTGGCAGCCGACAAAACAAGCGGCAGTGTGGCGGCCTGACAAAGACAGGCTGGCCAGCTAATAACACACAGCCGACTCCTCCTCCTCTCTTTTGCAGCCGCAACCGAATCACACGAATCACACGGACAGGAACCAACGACACTCCCCAACCAGGGTACCCACAGGCCCTCGGGGATGTGCGGCCAAGTCCAGATCCATGTCCATGTCAAAATGCCCGTATGCGCGTCTGTATGGCTCCGGTGGTCGCCAAGCCGGAGGGGACCTGGCCAACTGCGTTCCCCCTGTTACACAGAAATGCGAAATGTCCCTTTGTCCATAAGAGGAGGGAGAGGAGCCGCCTGGTCTGTCATAACCCCCCGGCCCATGACTACGAGGCGCACAGTGTGCGTGATGGCACTATCCGGGACACCCCCCGCTAGCTCATCTCATGTCGAGTTGGTTGGTTCCCGCTCCCTAGCGGATGTGCACTAGAAGGCGGCCCCACGAAGCACCCGCCAAAAATGTTTTCGGACCTGTAAATTGGAATTCTGAGGGGGGCGTGTGATTTATTTTGGCTCCATCTATCCGCCATAACGAACCCGGTTCAATCAATGGATTTACCCCAGTCAAGGCCAAGGGGGCCCCAGACGATGCCCGGCAGTTTTTGCAACAAAACAAACCTGGTCGCCACCAAATAGACAATTAATTATATGCCATGCGTGCAGGCGCGACGGGCGGCGAGGTGTCTCGACCCGAGACTACGATGATGACGACGACGCATTTGGGAGTCGCCATTGCGATTTCACAATTTTGCTCCTCTCACACCCGAACACCCGCAAAATTCTGTGTCATGACTAGCTGTAAGCTTGGCAATGATCGACGCGCTCCGAGACTACAGCTCTGAGACCCTACTGTAGCTGGGATAGGCCCAATGTCTCCGCGTGTGTGGGGGGAGGTTGGTTTTGCGAGCGAGTTGCTGCACGCTTCGCGATGCCAGCACGTCCGAAATACTTCGGGGCTTTTCTCCCAGTTTCTCGTGCAGGCAGCCAAGTAAATCGCTCATTTATGGCTTGCCGCGGTTGTGGTAATTGGCCAAGTCGCGAATTGCATGAGCTGAGGCTATCACATTGACGCAGAATGTGCAAAATGGGCTGTTGCTGGAGGAGGGTAGGGCGGAAACTCGGTGGGGAAACCAACCAAGCAAATAGGCTTTTGCGGCCAAGAGACTCATCACGGCACCTGCTAACCCATGCATCCCGGGGATCGAATCCGACCATGTCATCCGAGATTGACGAGGGAGGATCCCTAAAAGCCCACCCACCAAGAGCTACAGGCTACGGACTAAAGGCGGCTGTGGGCGGCGGGCGGTAGGCTGTCAGTTATGGTTGTGTGGATTCCTCCATGTACCCGGCTGAAATAGGGTTGACACAGTCAGCCTCTAAACCACCCTGGGGCACACCCTATCTCTATGGTTGACCTTGTATAAGCGGTGCATGTTTTCTTTTGCGCGGCCAACGTCCACCATCTCTTTCTTCCGCAGCCTGTAAAAAGCAAAGACAAATGATTACTTCACATGCGGTGGTCGCCATGTAAGAAGCGGCATCACGAGACACCCGGAGAAATGATGTATGATGACGGAATTCCTGAGACACGTGCTGAGTTTCTCCACCTCAAGATGCATTTGCTAAATCCGGATGACCCTCCCAGAGAATTCTTGGAAAGGCGTGGAAGTCCCTCGATATACTTGAAGGTAGATGGAAACACGTCTATGTATGCCCACTTCCGCGTTTGTCCTAGAAGCATTCTACTGAGGGAATTGTCCAAGGAAAAGAGGCCGTATAGGCTTGTAGTAGGTTTGTCTTCTTCACACGCTATTGAGAATGATAGACAGGGAAATTCCGAAATACAATTGCAAATGACATTAAAACTGAACTAAAGACTAAACCCAGCAAGACTAGCAAGAAATAAAAGCCACAAGTTGCAAGCTATTCTCATCCCGCTCTTACTTCCAAATAAGGAGCGTCGCTAAACTCCGAATCCAACACGATCCCTATCCATTTGTCGTTAATGTTCGGCCGTTAAAATGGCTGTTTGTGACGACCATGCACTTCCCCCAGTCAAATGGGAGGCAGCAGTCGTCTGAAGCCAGGATCAATCATCATCACGCTCAGTCCTGGCTCTCAGATCGTTCCCAGTCAAATACACCACTGTGGAGCTCACCGACCTGCTTGAGAACCTCATTCAATTGAGTTCGAAGGAAAGAATAGTCGGGCATCTCGGTGGGGCGGCTGAGAATGTATTCGTGGAACTCCGGGAGCCCCTTCACGTTTCCTACACCGAGATCAACGAGGCTTGTGAACTCCTTCATGGTGCAGGCCTCGGTCATCTTCAGTTGCTTGGAGGGAGAGTTGAGGTTCTGCCAGGGCAGTTGGCCAACGAGGAAGTAAGACAGCATGAAGAAAACAGACTGTAGCTCATCCCACGGACCAATTGGTCTGCCCATGTGGGCGGCGATGCTCATGAACATCATATTTTCCACGGGGTCGCCCTCGTGCTCGGGGGATCCGATGCATCGTGCAGTTCCGCGATCGACAAGAAAGACGGCGGAGGACTCGTCGGTGCCATCCCACAAAGTAGGACCAATGCAAAAGTTTGACGGGTTGACATCCCCATGTACAACACCGCTCACGTGCATCTGTTGCATCCGATCGACCTTATTTTCATACCACGTTAGACACGATCACGCAGCTGCCGTTGGGTTGAACTCACTATCTGCATCCCGACGCTTGCAACGGTGCCTTGGGTAAACGTGCCTCCACAGAAGTCCAGCAGGTTGTCAAGATTGGGGCGCTGAAACCTGTGAGCGGCGATGCGACAAACGCAGTCATCAAGGTCCGCCATGCCCCAGGCCAGGTTGATCATGGTTTCGGCTGAGCAGACACGCAATTAGCAACACAATAGTATACAGCCGGCGGCTGGGAATTTCTTACTCGCATCTTTGATTGCTCCATTAGCGGGTGGGTGCTATTCCCGGCGCGAGTTAGCTTTTTTATACCATTTGTTTTTTTTTTTTGGTATCGCCAGGGATTTGCGTGGGGGAGAGGGGACGCACTACTTGGGTGGGCGCTTGGTCTTGATTTAGCCGCTTGCTGATGCTAGTTTCCATCACGTTTGCCGCGATGGCAGCATTGAAGGGGGCAGTGGAGGTAGTTTGCATGATTGTAACTCCTGGAAAAGAGATGAAAGTCAAGATTGGTCTTCAAGGTTGTAAGCAGGGAGTGCTCCAGTGGTGAACTAGCTGTGGTTCAGGGGTTCGTGTCGAATTTGTCTAGGTAGCAGTAGTTGGGGATTTCGTCCAGGCGGGTGGTAACGAGGGGGGCACTCTTTAGTAAGATCTGGAGAGAGCGCGCTGACGGCGGCCGGTCGTTGCAGAGCGGGGGACCCGATGGACCGAGGACTCCGTTCTCGCCTCCCTCGCTCCGTCTAGCGCACCTACTATTGAGCGCCTCCCAAAAAAGCAAATGATAGAAATGGTTGTCGTGCTGCGCAGGCGCTGCACTTTTCGGACTCAGCCTAGCCAAGGTCAAGGGCACCACCATCTCGTCTCGTCTCGTCTTGTCTTGTCTTGTCTTGTGCCAGAAGCCTAGGAGCTAAAAGGACGCTAAAGGCGGTTGGATGACGATCCCCCCGCTGCCCCCACCGCGCGCTAACTCGCACCCTAAACCGGGGCCTCGGGGTGCCCTGAGCTAGAGACTTCGGCCCGGTCTCCGAGGAACCAGCTGCCCGAGCGTTTCGTCGTCCATCAGCTTCAACTCTATTCGACTCGGCCGAGCCAAAGGTTTCAAGGCGCTGGCAGCGACGGGTAACATGAAGAAGAGTCTGCTCACACCGCCGACGTGTCCGCGGGAGCATTTATCGTCAATTCAGGCCGTCGCAGTGCATGGTCGCTGCGTTTCATGCCCCCCCTCCTCCCTAGACGGGCGTCGGACAGACACCACCACCACCTGGCGACATTACCGCCAGCCTGACGACCTTCTGTGCCGCACCCCCCCTCTGTGGCTCTGTGGCTCTGTGGCTCTGCAGTGAGCCGTGATGCGCGGCCCAGCTGCCTCCAGAGGGGACTCGCGATGGCTTGTGGTCCGTGTTCCCCGGTCCGTGTCCGATGTTTTCTCTCCCTCTCCGCTCTGCACTCTTCCTCCCTACGCTCCTTCTCACCACTGTCTGAGATGACAGCCTGCCCCGACCAGGATTACCCGTGGTGGTGTGGGCCCGCTCCCCGATACGATCTGGAAAGCGGGCTAACAGGGGAACTCGGACCACCATCCATAGGGCGAGCTTACGCACACTACCGACCGCTCTTTAATGGCGAGTCCAAATCATCTATTGTTTGCGGAATTACTCGACGCTCCGTCCGTCAACTGCCCGAGGAGACAACATATCAGCCCTAGCCGTTCAACCTACCGGGTCAAAATGTTCAACCATTGGCTGGCAGCTTCTCTGCTAGCCACGCTCCTCATGCTCCCTGTTCCCAGCTCCTCGCTTTCCTGCTGCTGGCCCTCATCTTCCTGGTTTCTTGTTTTCTTGCTCGGTTGACTATGTACCACTAACACAGCCCTGCACCACCACCCCCTCTCTCCTCTGCCCTCACGTACCACCCACCACTACCACACCACCATGCCCATCGCGTCCACGTACCTGTGCTGTACCCGCCAGACAGAGTGACTTGCAGCTCTGAATCCCTCATCCCTGTCGGCTTCCGATTCATTAACCTAGTTTCCTCCAGCACAATCGCCTCTTAACATGCGGCTTGCTTCGGGGCACCCCCCCTCCTTCTTGAGACAATTCCCGACGGCTGCCCGACCGCATCATGTCCCTTCTCTTTGCTCCCTTCACCCCCTTCCCAGAAAAGAGTGATGGCGAGGGTGAAATAGTTGATTGCTTTTTATCTTGATTTTCCCCCTCCCATCGTATCAGTCCCGGTCCCGGTCCCAATGCCAATCGACCTTCTTCGATCCCCAAGCCCGAGCCACCGCCCCGAAAATCGCGATGCGAGGGAGAACAGCCGAGCCCGGCCTGGTTGGGCCCCAGAGCCCTTCGGACCAGGTAGTTGCTAGCGATGGCCCAAGTATGTGACGGGCGCTGTCTACCTGCAGATGCGTCTATGGAGACACCACCACCACCACCACCATCACTGCATCCCGCCCTCCCTAGCTTCTGCCCTCCCCACACACTACCACATTTCTCTCTTTTTTTTTCTAGTCAAGCTGTCGGATGCGAAGCCAGCGTACCATGGTAGCGCAGTACCGATATGCTGTGCAACCTGAGGCATGCCCGCCAAGGCCTACATGAGACCAGTTTTGTTGCTTCTCATGGTAACCATGCTCGTGTCCTCAGCACAGGCGAAACAGCGGCATGCGGGGAGCGGAGCTCGTGGGACAGTGAAAGCGCCCAGCGAGAGCGAGGGCAAGAGAGGAGGCTTGCAGCACCTGGGTGTCACAGCCAGTCGCCCACCTGAAGAGAGAGAGACAGAGAGAGACAGAGGCATGTAGCTTCACCAATGGCAAATCACTTGAGGAGAAAAGAAGAGGGAAAAAGGAAAGGGCTCGTATTGCACACTAAAATCAGTTACACACCTAGGTCAAACTACCTAGTGGCGTCGCTCACCGGGCTCCCGGCAAGGCCATAGCCTTCAAAACGTCGGTGGCCGTCGCCGCACTAGACGCCAAGCACCGGATCATAGCCCGGCGTGCACACAGGTTCCCAACAGTCGTATCCTCCATATAAGCGAGCTTAAACTCGTCCAGCGGATATATACATTGTAAATCCTCTTCGTATATCTGCCTCTTGCCCTGGGTGGCAATCTTTTCCGCCTCTGCAAGCTGGCTGTGGGGCCATGTATTGGTGATGATAAAGTGGATAATGGTGCCCAAGTTGAAGAGATCGCCCTGTAGACTCCTACCGCCGGGGACGCGAGTGCGGGCGATAGGAAACGCAGGCTTATCCGCAATCAACCTCTCGGTCAACCAGACCGACTTTCCAAAGTCAGTGACCCAGAGGCTCAGCTCGCCATCAGCATCCTGGTTGACAAGGATATTTTCGGCCAGAAGCTCAGCGTGGATGATGCCCTTCTTGTGTATATACTCAACCGCAGAGACGAGCTGTTGGCACCACTTGAAGCGCTGGTCGGGCGAAATGCCCGCGCCGTGCTGCTCGAGAAAGTTTGATAGGTTGCCGTGGCTGGCCTTCTTCAAGATGACTCTGCTATGGCCTGAGTCTATAATCCTATCGTAAGCGTGTTAGTCAAACGCCCCCCCATCTTTTTTCCACTTGAGTTATTCAATGTGGAAGCGGAAGGGCAAAAAAACATACGTAACAATATTAGGGTGGTCTATTAGACCCTCCAAGATACGTTTCTCGGAATAGAACTGATGAGAAATGATGGCAGCAGTCTGTGCATTGTCGTACGGACGGAGGAAGCGCTTCTTGAGGACGTTGTCGGTGTTGGGGATATCCTCGATGGTGCAAGTCCGACCCCGGTAGAGGGCGGGACTTGTGTTTTTCTGATTCGCAAATATCATGCTCATGGTGTGCCTCTTTTTTCTCAAGAATACTTTTTGGGGGGAAGAGAAGAGAAGAAGAAAGAGCAAAGACGAGATTTGTTTGGTGAGCTTGGGCCCAAATGATGCTGGGGTTTCGGTACCAGATAATCAAAGGTGAGAAATGTCCGGGGTGCTATCAGGTGGGAAAAAGAACGACAGCAACCAACAGACATAAATAGGTGCTGAAGCCGCACTGTAGCGCCCAAGGGTTTTGAGGCTCTCTGGCACAGTATAGGCCTCGAACCCCTGCTCCCCTCTCCCCCCCCCCAAGCCCAACGCAGACCCAGACCGCCAGGCCCACAAGCGAGTTTCCCAATCGACTCGAGTGCACATGTCAGTGACGCTGGCACTCAACCAGGCCAATATACATGGCGGAAATTGGATTCCAGCCAGCGCGATAGGCTGAAGAGTGCTGGCCCGCGCCCTGGTCAATTCGATGCCATTCGCTATCCAGGCTCGCTTGGCCTGGTTCCAAAGGCCCGTCTCGCTTGAAGCTTTTTGGTAGTTACTGTATGCTGCTGTATCATGGTGCCATCGGGGCGACCGGGTTGTCGATCCTTCCAGATGCGTGACGCAATTCGTGCCTGAAGAAATGGGCACATCTCGAGTGTCCATTTATGAACCCCAGCGTCACTTTGTGTGCGTTGCAGCAGAGCTGCGTCCTGCGAGTATGAAAGCGGGCAGGAATTTTGTTCATTTCGTCGTCGTCTTTCCATTGGTTTGTCCAGGTTGGAAGTCGCCAGTAACGTGTTCAAGAAACGGTAGGCAGCGGTAATTTCACAGGACTTGCTTTGGGGCCTGGGTCTGCGGCATGGAACCATAAAATAAATCAAGAACTTGCTAGCCTTCAAGGATAGTGTTAATTGGTGGTAGCGGGGAAATGCAATGGTGCTCATTGCGGGTCGGGAATTCTCTGCTTGATGGGTTGTGGATGGGGCTCCGCTCCCAATTGATGGTATGTGTGAAGGCTCCGTCAACATGGCTAACGCTGCCGAGGAATTTATTTCAAATAGTCACCCAAACTATGAATAATATCCCAGAGCCTCTTTTATTGTTCTCAAGGAATAGAAATACAAATGGTAAATGTGCGAGGCCAGTCATGCAACTCATCGCAATCGCGTCTCCACTAACACAAAAGCTTCCGCTCGCTGTCGAGACGCTTCAGTATATATACATTTTTTCTTCCACCACTTCCACGTACTGTACGATAAAATTTCCTTTTACATAGATGCAAAATGCATGCTCCATAATGATAGAACGGGAGGATTGCTGACAGTCGTCGCAAGAGGGCTAGAATGATTAGGCTTAGGACCACATTTCAGAGGCTCTCGTTGGTTTTCGGCGTGGATGTCATCTTGCATCTGGTGTCCTGTAGTTAGGGGTCAACTGTGAAGTGCTTGGGAACCTTGTAGATGGCAGGGGAGGCCGTGAACCAAGATGCCAAGTTGATGGGGAGCAGGAGTCCCAGTTTGAACATCGTGCAAAGTGGTGAGCAATTCCAAAGGCGTCAAAATATCAATTTTACCGCGATTCCTTTTATTTTCATCCCAAAAGTTGTCATGGCGAGTGAGCTTGTTATTCAGGAGATGACGTGCTGCAAGATAGGAGGCCTTTCTAAGGCTAATCATGTCACCATTAAGACACGGCAGTGCAGGAACCAATTTAGCGATGAATCAAACACGATGGCAAGCAAATTAAAACATGCTACTTCAAATTATTTATTCTCTTTATGAGATTTTAATGGATTGTCCACGTTAATGGACTCGAATACGCTGGACAAGCATCACTGCCAGGTGAGGGCAACACTGCAACCATCTACGCCCACGACAGCACCATACTTTTACTCAATTCACAACTTGGACAATCAAAAGCGAGCACGCTCACTATACAAATTTGATCAAGTTTCGTGGTGCTCGGCACAGCAATACTAGCGACCTTTGGAGTAACGAGGGCTGGCGGGTAACAGCCAACGTGCCGCGCCTTTGCATGAGCGCTAGACGGAAATACTGAGATAGCATATCGACGCGACGAGATACTCAACCTGAAACCACCGTACGAGTCTGTATTGCAGAAGTACATACACTTTGGTAATACACGGTGAGGTTTGATTTTTTTTTTTGTTTTTTTTTTCCTTTTCTACTCCTTCTTTCTTTAGTTGCGGTGTGTGGCTAGGAAATGGGGAAAAGCAACAAGCCGCCCTCACCGAGTGGTGGAAACTAAGTATGCATGCAAGACAGCCCCCCTAGAGAAGGAAGGCAGAAGCAAATGGCCGGGCGGGGCAGCACCATTCGGGTTCCGCGTGTGTGTGTGTGTGCGTGTGTTTTTGGTTGTGATGGATGCATGACACCTAGAAGCTTGTTGTTTCTTTTTTTTTTCTTGTATGGCATGATTGGACTAAAGAAGGATACGACGATACAGTTATACCCGTCCGTCCAGATCCATGACCCTGCTCGCGACCGAGTCGAGGCTATCCCACGCCCATGCCCAACGTGCACGTCCACGCCCCCCCTCCATACCAGGCCAGGCCAGGTTTTTAGCGCTTTGCCTTGCGGGAAAGCGTGGAGAGAGCAGAATGGATCTGAACTAAGTGCGATATAGGATTATCGACACTGTCCGCAAAAGAAAGTGCACCTCGTACCTTCTTCTTGACTGCACCACTCACTGCCTACCTCAGCCGACTGCACGTCGGCGACGCGAGTACAAATTAACCATGGTACTCCGCAGTCCCCCCTGCCATCATTTCATTATTCATTACCTTGCTCATTGTTCACTCCCCCAATCGCTCCCCCAATCTTCCGAAACACTCAAAACACTCTGCCATCTCCCGTCCAACACCTACACCTACACTGCATCAGATGGGACAGACCGTTGTATCCAATGACGGTGATTCCGTGGGTGGCTTCGTGTCTCTGGATGTTGGCATCACCAGACTTTCAGATGTCAACCGACCTAAATCGTGCCCCTCCAACATCCAGCAGCTGCCGGGAGGCTACCAACTCATCCCCCCAGACCCCGAGGACGAGGAGTACTACAACGCCAGCTACATAGGCCGCATAGTTTTCAACCCGTGGGCAGCCATGCCTGATGAAAATACACCAAACTATGTTGCTCAAGGTGGTGTGCTCGAGTCCTCGGAGCACCGCCCGTATCATGGCGCGGGAAGCCAGCAGGAACAAGCCAGCCAAGAGGTATGTCCATTCATATATGAACATAAACATAGTTCTTTATTGCTCCTTTACTAACATACCCCAGACATCCAGGTCCAAGCAAAAGAGACGCGCCGAGGACGATGAGATGGACGACGTCGAAGAAGACGATGGCCAGAAAAAGGTACGCCTTGATAAGTTCCCTTGTGACAAGTGCTATATCGTGCTGGAAGGAGAAGAAAGCTGGAGAAACCACTTGGCGACGCCAATCCACCAGGAAAAGGATGGAGAGGTTAGCCCTCGTACCGTCAGCACAGGGATGAACACCTCTGCTTAGGGAGATGCCGCGTGTGCTTGATTTCATTAGTATAGAGCTAGTCCAAGGCTGAGTTTAGCAATCACTACATGCCTACGCGGGGACAACTGAAAAACCATCGCGAGATACCAGTTCCAGCTCAGCGGCTGGCACTTGATGTGCAAACAGAGTGCATGCTCTGTACTTGGTTCAGAATTCGAATTGCTTCGTTGTTGTTCTTCTAAATCATCGCTTCCGTCCGCCCGTAGCTATAAACATGACGCCTGTAACGATTGAATGCAGCCGCAGTAAAAGCAAACCCAAGACTCCTCTCTCATCATGACACAGTTCCTGTTACATTTTGGTAGACCTCGCTTGGCCCAACCTTCCTCCTCTTTCCCTCTTGCCCAAGTGCGCCTTATTGTTTGCACAAACGGCCGTCGCTAAGCAGACAGCCACAATCTAAAAAGGAAAAAAAAAAGAAGAAAAAAAGCCCATCCAGAAATAATTGCAAGTGGTACAGGAAGTTCAACCGGAAACCCGAAAGCAGTTACTTGCACCATAGACCCCCTCAACGTTGTAGGATACTCAGGACAAAAGGTTGCAGGCTCACGACGTGCGAGCTAAAATTCACAGGACTCAATTTCAGTCCTGGGGCGATGGCTTCGGGGAGATTTTGGCGAAACGGAGCGACGTGACGCCGACGACGAGGTCTTCGCCCGTAATGTCCTCGTCGCCTGAGTAACCCTTCCTCCTCTTGAAGGCGCGATTGACGCGGGAGACGACCTCGGGGTGCTTGAGAAGCTCCCGGTTGATTCGAACCACGATCCTCTTCTGCTCCTCTCTTGACAAGGTCGGGAGGTGACCGCATATGCGCCGCAGCTCCGACTGTCCCGCGAACCCCCGGCGGTTGTTGGCTTTGTGCCGCATTATCTGTAGCGCCACCCACGCGAGCTTGTACTTTGCGTACACGTCCGACTTGGAGCCGTGGTCCTTCCAGACCCGCTGGATCTCCTTGGGCCACCGGTTGCGCTCCATCATCCGCTTGCACGCCGCCCGCACGATCACATCTTCAGTCGTCAGGACCGGGTGATTGTGGAGCAGCGCCGGGGTAGGGGTCGGCGACAGCGAGGGGGAAGGAGATGGGTAGGGAGATGGGAATAGTGATGGAACGGGTGTGTAGTCTCGTTCCGATTCAGATGGAGCGGCAACGGGGGAACTGGCTTCGGATTGGGGTTGTTCAGCTCCAAGTTGAGGATCGACGGGAAGCTGGGTATCAATTATACCCGGACACGACTCTGTTACGACTGGAGACCGTCTATCTCCAACTTGAGAGTGGTCGGTTTCAGGTTGTGGGTGTTCGATTACAATACGAGGTTGCTCAACTCTGGTTTGAAGTAATCCAACCTCATCCTGAGTCTGTCCAACCGTCGGTCGAGGCTGTCGACTTTCGAGTTGAGACTCAGGTTCCCTCTCGACCCGATCCAAGACGTCCGAGGCTACTTTTTTAAGAAGCGACAGTGTGGTTGTGGTTGTAATTGTTTGGCTCGTCCCTGATGGAGCAGTTAGGTCCTCGACGGGCCGCGAAACCACTTCATCTTTGCTCGGGTTTAAAAGGGCAGCGATTCGATTCGATTCGCGCAGGGCAAGTGCAGAATTTTCGATATTCAAAACAGTTCGAGAGCCCTGCTCTGTGTTTAACAAAGACGCAATACTGTTGGAATTGGATGGGTCAGATTGACGACGTCCGAGGACGGGTTGAGGTTCGGGTTGGCGCGGGACCGCTGCATCTTGGCTCGGGTTCAACAAAGCCGCAACACGGTTCATGTTTACATTGACCGGGGCGGACCGACGCCTAGTTCTGTGCAAAGCGGCCTCGTTCTCGGCTGGGTTTAACAACGAAGCAACCCGATTCAGGCTGGACGGAGGATGGCGCCGGCGCTCAACCCCGGGTCCCGGCCTGGGCCGAGCCGGAACGGTATTCTCACTGGAGCTTAACAGGGCGGCAATATCCATGGCGGAACCAAACCACGGAATTTGAAAACGAATATATCAGTGCATCAAAGGTGGATGGAATTCGGATGAGATGTGATGTGCAGCAGAGTGCCGAGCGACCAGAGGGCACGGTTGGGGTTCCATATATTTGTATGCGCAACAGCGCGAGCGAGAGAAAGCGAAGAGAAGGCCACACTGACACTAGGATCAACGACGAGCAGGGGCAACAAGTGCAATCACCAACAGAACGCCTTATCCCGCCAGCCAAATGTAGTTTACATCCTGGCGCTGCAGACCAGGGACGCTTCTTGGCTGCCGTCCAACAAGCAATGCCGAGCCGGCCAGGCGCAGCCACTCACGACTAACAGACGGCTGAGAAATCACCACAAGCCAGTCGCATTGGTCGAACCAACCAACAAGTGGGAACCCATTAAAATGGGTACTGCCGAAGGATCCATGCCAGGGCCCGAGTGCCACCTCCATCTGGAGCTCGAGGTTGAATAACGTTAATTTTTATTTTTTTTTGGCCTCCTCGATGAAGTCGCTGCTTATTGGTCGCGCGCACACCTATCAGCCCAAACAAACGGTGCGGCTGCAAACCGCAACCACGCCATACCATCATATGTGCGATACACGCAAGTAATACCAGCTTGGGAGAGAGAGAAAAGGACAATGCAAAAAGGGAACGCGCAAAAAAAACAACGCAATCTCGTCAACCTCAGTTGGCCCAGCGTACCGGTTGTTGGCCCAGTCTAACCTGGTCAGGGCTGATTGGCTACCCCGCTCTCCTAAGCGCCAGAATAGTGATGAGGACTCGGGGCATGCACATTTCACATTTTCGTGTTGGTTCCAGGAACAAAATCCTGCACCGCCATCAGCTGCCATTTTGAGTGGACATCTTTCAGTTTCTGGATGGAACTTGTGACATGCCTTGAATTGAAAGCCGCAACTGCCTGCTGTGCCGGGGAAGCGCCCACCACGAACTAAGAGGGAAACACAGCAAAAAAGGCCTTGCCTTGGGGTCCCCGTTGGTTCCACCCCCCTGGTTCGTGAAGCAGCGCCAACAATGCCCCTCAGGTTCTGCAAGGTCGGTGGCTCAGGAGAAAGAGGCGCACAAAATCAGGGCAGTTCATGCTTGTTGATCCTCTATGATCCGCGGCTAGGCGTTATTCGAGAGGGATCTTCTTCCTTTCTTTCTCTCTCCCTTGGTCAAAGCATTTGTCTCGGGTTTCCGGCTTGCCATTCTCTTTCTTGATGGCCAGCCAGAGTCTCACTCTGGACTGACGGTTCTGGTTAGACTGCAGCAGCCCGCGCGCTCGAGCTTAAAGACAAGTCTGGGATTGTCCACCCCAGACGTTCCCGTCCTCCGTTGCCTTTCCGGGCTTCGATGACACTTTCGACGGAGACCATGCACAACCTGCGCATCTATCCGCAGTCGCGAGCTGAGAGCATGCATCAAAATCCTAATCAACTACTCAAGGCTCTTTGCCCAGCCAAGCCACTTGCGCTCGGCCGAGAAAGAATTGAACTATGCAGAAACCGTTCGTAACATCCGCCTTGTCGTCTGCCGATGGCAAATCACATTTGCACCGCCAGCGCAAGCGCTTGGCAGGCGCTTGACTTCTCCCGCTAGTCTTATCTCCTTCCCTCAGCGCGATTACTTCGCCACTAGTTCAACACCCCAGCGTTCCCCGTCACCAGCTACCCATCTGATCACATTTTTTGCAAGCGACAAAGTCAAAGTGAGGCGGCTCAGACTGTATGGGACCAGACCGTATGGGACAAAGGCGATTGCCGATCCATCCAGAGACTCATCGGCAAGATAGTGATCCAGACTCGCCGATCTCTTGACAAGCCATTCGGCAAACGTTTCCTAACGTAGCTGAGAAGGGCAGTTTCGGGTACATCTCGGAGAAGAGTTTGTGAGAGACATTTCTTTCCCGTCCGCCCTCGCGCACACCAGCAAGCGCAGGCATGATGTGATTGAGAAGACGCCCTGCGTTGTGGAAATCCGGAACATGACCATCGCCAATCATTTCAGCGAAAGCACCCCAAAACTTTCTTCCAGATGCATACGCTCCTGCGGTACGCAAATGGATATTTGCCGTAAAAAAAAATGCTGAGAAGGATTCGTGCGGGACTTGATCTCCAGACTGAATGGGAAAATGACAGCGTATAAAGATGCTCGGCGAACCACATCCACCAAACCACGCCTGGTCTCTAAGACAAGACATGGACCGAAACAATGCCAACCATGATGCTAGCGTGTCAAGCGGTTTGCGCCAGAACTCCCGGCTATCTATCGTCCATTAAGCTGTGGTTGTTTGTAAAAAAAAGGTTGCATGTCAGAAAAACTAAGCCGGCAAATAGCTCACGGTATCACAACTGTGGGAGCAAGACATGTCGCTAGTATACCGAACAAATGCAGAACTCGCAGATCTCAACCCAACAAACACCACTGAGGTGGAGACCAACTACTTCTTTCCAGGTTACTCTGTTGAAGCAATCAAGAACCATGCCGGCACTGGCTACTTTGTGCCTGTTTCCGCAGCTGCATCACAAGAAAGACATCAGAGACGGTTCTCAGAAACAGTTGCCCCAGGCCGGCACTCCCAATACGCCTGTATTTCTCACTCGTGATCCTCAGCCCGGCATTCCGGTCTAGGCAAGACTCTCTCAAAAGCAACCAACACTGGAAATAATCATCTCTCGCCTCCAAGAGTACTTCAATCGCTTCCGGTCTGACTCCCACATATGAGAGAAGTGGCAAAGCGACTCGGCCAATCAGGCTGGGGCCGTGGGTAATTGGAATTCCAGCTTTTTGTTCCCCAAACCGAGCGAGATTAGCGAAACATGCAACTTATTTTTAAATAGCCAAACTCGCACCGGATTCTAACAAGTCAGGGATGGTGGAGCAAAGCCCGAATCTTGAGATTGGGAAAATGGCGCCGCCAAAGGGTCAGTTGCAGCTAGAGAGACGAGGAACCCCCGACTATGCAAGATCACAGAGAATGCAGCCGCATGAATCCGGCGCTTACTACAAAGCTAATTTCCGGTATTTATGGATTCCCATATTGTCAAGGATGCTGTTTAATAAAAATGGATTCTAGTGTTGCATGTTTTTATGGTTCTTGTTTTTTTCTTATCTCAATGTACGATGAACTCAGATGCACAAGCCTGAAGTCTTGTAAAGGTGACGCAATATCTTGAGTAATATCCACCAGAATGGGACGAGGAGTAAGACGTAGGACGACGCGGTGCTATGACAGATGGACAACACGGCCGCAGAGGAGTCATCTGAGGGGGGATAAAGAAGAAAAAAAACTCGTCATTGAAGGGGACATATTCAGGGAACCCCAAGTGGCGAGACATCAGACGGCAAACAGCGGCTTCTCCGGATGACACACGACCTAGACCTGGATTCCTGAGCCTAAAGTGCCCAAGATCGTGATGCCACCGGCACATGTCGGCGACACAGCCCTGTGCGTCACGCGAACGACGCCGCCCACAGCTGTGACTCGCAGCGCAGCGTTTCGCCTGTGTGCGGGGCTCTTGGGGAGGCATGGCAAGACGGGCGAAAAGCGGGACCTGAGCAAATCAAGTCAGGGGATGCTGTGCAATTGTGAATTTGTCCACGTACTGGAGGCCAAATAGTCATCACGCAGAAAAGCACCCGCGCCCGGAAGAGCCACCCGGAGAGGGTGGACGTTCATCACTGGATCCGTGCGGGTGGCTCGCTGCAAGGCCCTGGCAGTCCGGGAAGGGGGGAGAAGGGGGACGACCACGGCAATGCCTGGAAAATTTCGCATCTGTCATAACATATGGATTATGATGAGACGAATAGCCTGCTAGTGATGAACGTGCTCCCCCATTCATACTTGGTCCTTTGGGCACCCAGGCCCCAAGGCCAAGCCGAGAGCGAGCGAGCTCTATCGGTCTTGTCCGATACGGCACCCGCGCCCCCCGCTTCGCCTACTGTGTTCCTCTAGAACAACATCATCTTCCCAGTGGGCAACACGGGCGGAGCCGGCGGTTGCTATGAGCTTTGCTGAAAGGGCGAGGCTGGGCTAGGCGTCGATTCTGGTTCATTCTTGTGGCGGTGTGGCTAGGTGCCAAAGCAGCAGGCGGCCGGTGCCAAGGTGCCCAGGTGTCCGTGTGGACACCCTCTAAAGCCTGCAATGGCACCCTTGCATTGGTCAAGCCTGGTGCTGAAAGGGGCATCCAAGGAGTGGCCAGGGAGGTAGTAGCCAGGTGACGATGGAATTGCAAAATGACACATGGGGCCCAAGCCATCGTCTTCGCCTTAATTTCCAGGCAGCAACTCGCCTCCTGCTCCCTCCCGCGTCCACCAAAGCAGCACCCATGTGCCCCTCCTTTTTTAACCCTCCCTCCTCTTCCCCTTCCCAACTAGCAACAGGTCATCACCGCGCATCCATCTTTCTTTCGACTTCCCGTCAAGCATCTTTCGGTCGCCCGGCTCTGCCACCTCGCTCGTCGCACAACTAGCTACAGCTTCCCATCCTCACTTTACACTCACAGCGAGGCGCTTTATCACCTAGCGGTCGCTGAAAAAACACTCTATTTCAACAATACCCATTTCCCAAGGTCACCCCGCTCCCTCCGAGTTTATGTCCATCGAAAATCTTAAGACCTTCGGTATGTCACCCATCTCTCGTCAAAAATCCCTCCTCGTTGCCCTACACCGTGACTGCGCGCGACTGGAGCTTTTGTTGCAAGCTCTGTCCGCTCTCATCTCTGTCTCGGTGCTCGCCCCTCGCGTGCGTCACTATCCCTGTGTCGTCTTGCAGGGTCGCGATTGCGTTTGGAATAGCACTGGTTGCGGTTCGACGCACATGGCCACGTACCTGCATTCATCATGGTCAAGCTGCGCGGCCACGACCCCGCTCGTCCACATCTTACCAGCTTCCCCCTTGATCACATGCGGAGCTGACGCTAATCGTTGATAGACCCCTTCGCCGAAGCCGACGAAGACACAGGAGAAACCAAGCAGACGCAAAATTACATCCATATACGCATTCAGCGTAAGTTCCCATGCCCTGAAATCCTGCAATTGCATCACATCCATCCGCTTGACCAAGCTACACGCTTGCACGACCCCCTCACGTGAACCGTTGCTCTCGCCGTCGGATCGACACCGCATTTCTTCACACCAACAAGGGCTAACACAGATTGGCAGAGCGTAATGGACGTAAGACTTTGACCACTGTCCAGGGTCTCCCAAAGAAGTTTGACCAGAAGAAGATTCTCAAGGTCATCAAGAAGAAGTTCGGTACGCCTCTCCTCACTGCCCGCCCGATACCCCACACCGATAACAAACTGACCCTGTCTCTTTCACAGCCTGCAATGGCACCATCGTCAATGACACCGAGATGGGCGAGGTGATCCAGCTCCAGGGTGACCAGCGCAAAGATGTCCAAGACTTTCTCATCGACAAGGAAGGCCTCCAGCTAGATGCCAAGACCATCAAGGTCCACGGTTTCTAAAGCTCCGCATGCCCCGTCGTCCTGTCAACATCTGCCGTTCCCGGGCTCGTTGGCGTGAATAGGACTTTGGGATGCATAGCCTCCGGCTTGTGCCTTCTCCGGGCATGTCCACGCGGACACCCCGAGGCTCGGCGCCGATTATTTAGGACGACGGGCATCCACCTGTGGGAGCAGTCTCTAGGTGGCTTTTTTGGAAGAGTATACTCGCTGCATCCGTTTACGGGCCCATGGTTATCCAGGGCCCTCGTGCAGTAGGTCTAGACTACGGGCAAAGCATGGCTTGTCGGTCATTCTTTTGAGCATATATAGCTTCTGGGCAAGCCCAGCGGTAGTCAAATTCAAGTCGATTCCGAAATTAATGCGTTCAAGATCATGTGAAGGAAAAGGACAACGTAGACGCCAAGTGCCACAAGAATAACTAACCATCCAAGAAGACTCCCCCGCCCCCAAACTCCCATACTCATCCAAGCTACAGAAATCGCGAAGAGCCAAATTATAAACCAAGGCCTTGCAGTGCCCGGTAGGTGGGATATCAAATGTTTCTGACGGCATAAATAAAAAAAGCACCACAGAATAGGCTTACGAGCATAACCT
Source organism: Calonectria pseudoreteaudii (assembly GCA_001879505.1). NCBI lineage: Eukaryota > Fungi > Ascomycota > Sordariomycetes > Hypocreales > Nectriaceae > Calonectria > Calonectria pseudoreteaudii. The sequence continues at coordinate 2,868,228 of KV875229.1, forward strand.
CCTCTCGCTCACAATTTAATGTCGATGCCGGTTCTAAAAAAGCGACATGCGTAAATACGTAATGTACCCAACCCAGGCCCGTCATAGGTCATCATGTTCGGGGTTGCCACGAACCTGGACGACCACGCGTGATGCCTCGTCCCAAGCACGGCGGCTGGAAGCAATCAACGGGATATCAGGATAGTCAGGGGTGTGTGCATGCATGTGGGCCAGCAGAGTGACCATGCTAATGAAGCTCGCAATGGAAAAGACGTTTATGGAGGTTGAGGTCTCTTTGCGAATGTTGATCTTCTGGTGAGTGACGTGATAAAGCATAGTCAGGGTCTGCGTTCGAGTTAGCTCAACGATGACGCAATGTAAACAGCAAGGCACACGGGAAGACGGACAGTTGCAATGCCGATCCAACCTGGGAGAAGAAGACGAGGGTCTTGGAAGCCACCAGCAAGTGAGAGGACCCCCGCAGTTATGTAGGCGTTGATTGCGTTGATGGTAATGAGGCGAACCATGGTCGCCTGAGGGGTGTAATTGATGAGCCTAGTCGGAGGAGGAGAGGACATGTCAATGTATTGTTCACGGCCGTTCACATGCTCGGGGAATTAAGCATACCATCGGGACATTAGGCAATCCGTAAAGAAGAAGGAAAGATAGCCAGATGCAAAGCACTATAATTCCATGGTCAGCACTCTGTGGTTACACTTTTCCACCGTCTCACGTGCACATGGCGAGCGGGAAGCTTGCCAGTGCAAGGACGAGGCGGCACAGCAGTCAAGGAACTGGTGCAAGCTGTACGCACCCATATGGTGGCCAGCCCAGTCTCGGTCAGGGCATAGCGGGCATCGGCGTCGACGCTGAGGGCGGAGCCGCCGGCGCCGGGGACGATGACGACGAGCTCGGGCCCCGGGAGGACACGCAGGAGCAGTTGGAGGGCGGACGGGAGTCCCCACCAGAGGGCGGGCAGGACGGAGACAAGGCGGAGGGCGAAGAGCCACGGGTGCCAGGGCGGGGGAACGTTGAGGACAACGGCGACGCGAGGCTGGAGGAGGGACGGGTGAACGGCGTGTTCGGACGACGAGGAGAGGGGCGGTGGCGCCTTCGACAGCAGCGGGTTGCTGGAACCGGCGATGGCGGTAGCCGTGGTGTTTACGGCGCTGGACGTGGTCGCGTGCGTCGACGAGGCGGCGGGCGGCGAGGGAGAATGAGGTCGCGGAGGAGGAGGATGGCCCATCGAAGAGCCCCGACGGATGGGGGCAGGATTGGCCATCTCACGCTCACTTCAGGCCATGAGGAGCGGGAAAAGTAGAGAGGGGGGATGGAACAAGGGTGATGGAGAGAGGTATTCCAAGACTTTGGATCCCCTCCTCGACACTGAAAAAAATACCACAAGCTTTTTTTTCCACTACTAAATCCTCCTAAAAGGAATAATTCAGTAGCCTAAGCAGTGATAGGGAAAAAAATATCGAAAAGGGGGGGACGGGGACGGGGACGTGGCAGAGGGGGCCACAAGGATAGTCCAAGACTAGGGCTGGTCCAAGCGAATATTGGTGATGGCGTCAAAAGAGAGGGAACGGAAGCAAGAGCTCGCCCAGTACCCAAACTACTCGAACAGGCAGTCGGGCCTGAACAAGAAAGGCAAGGGGGGGCAGAAAGGACAGCGGGTCACTTGGGGCGCGTGCGGGGGTGAGAGGGAAGGAGGGACCTTGGCATGTGGATGTGGCTGTGGCAGTTTGTGGCTTGGTGGCCACTGGGTAAGGGGAATGGGGGGGGAAAAAGCAAAAAGCTAAGTGAGCGCACGAGGACAACCGACCACAGGGTAGCTGAAACAGCACCCAAGGGCCATGAAACACAAGAGCATAATCGAACGAGATGACAATTTATTTAATTCATTTTCATTCCATTGGGGAGGAGGTGTTAAAAATAGAAATAGAAATAAAAATTACCCACCATTCCCCCTTCAGGTAAAAATGAGACAATGTTTCCACACTGATAAAAAAGCTAACAAAAGAAGAAACTGAAGATGGAACAGAGAGGGAACACGATTTTTTCTCCCGTTCCTGCTGTTCAAATAACAAAACAAAACGAAACAAAACGGTTTGCAATTTTGGCTGGTGTTTGCCCTTTTATGAGGCCGACGTGCAGCAGCCCAAATGTCAACAAGCTCACTCTTCGCCCATCCCTTTCAAAGGCAACAGCAGGAAAGGCAATAAAAGGAAGGTAGAATAAGGAAAAGGAATCAAATTGGTAAAAGTTCAACACAATCTGAAATGCCTCCGGCATTGTGATCAGAGAAAATGAAATACAAGAAAAGAATAAAACTCAAAGAGATTCGAAAATATACCATTTGTCCGCCGGGGCGCCTGAAATCATCCGATCGCTAAAAATATCGTCACCAGGCAAATTCCATATACACATCAACGCCAGGTCTCGTCGTGTTACTTTTCAGCCCTTCCGCCCGCCCGCCCCATGAATTTGGTACAGCCTTTCTTCTCACAACCGCCCCCCTCTTCCAGGCGCCGAGCACCCACTGACCTAGCCACTCCCTCCATCATTCTCGTCACCATGTTAACCACTGCTTATAAGTAGGAGAGAGGGTCGCCTTCGTTATTCGAACAAGTTTTGTACATTTCTCGCCTGTTTGGATGCGAGGCCTCACTGCCGCCTTTGATTCGCTTGGGACATTGATCGCCGAGCCCATCGTCAGAGCGATTGCGCTTGGAGCTGCAGCTGGTCGGAGAGTGGCTCATGGCCATATCGTCATCATCGTCATCATCTTCTTCTTCCTCATCATCTCCATCGCCTTCTTCGTTTTGTTCCACCTCCATATTGAACCCATTGTTTACCTGGAAGACCCCTAGCCCTTGCCTGACTCGGTCAATCTCATTCTCAATCCAGCACATGAGCAAGCCATGGTTGTGAGAGCGGTCCCTGGCCGCCCTGTAAGTGGCCGTGGCCTGCATATACTGGTCTATTTCTTCGAGGCACCTCTTGTGTGCGTTGAACCTGTTGATGGCGGTGTCCAGGCGGACCTGGGCTTCTTCGAGAAGGTTATAAACATCAGACCGCTTCAGTGATGGGTCGAGTCTGTCGCGTTCGGCTAGGAGCAGCACGGAGCTTGCTATCTCTACCTCTTCTCGTAGGCGTTTCCTTCCGTCTTCGCGACTCTGCTTGCTTTCCGGGCTTTCAACTTCGATTGGGTCTTCGTCTTCCATGACAGCGCCTGAATCTACGAGCCTCTCCCAAGCGTCCTTGTATTTTTGCTCGTGCTGCATGTACCACCAACTTTCCTCGTGGCGGATCAGTTCGTAGCACCAGTATTCATAGTACGTTGTAAGTGGGTCTTGCTGTTTGGGGTCCCTCTTCAGGTGAAGAGTGCAATTGTATCCATCCAGGCGACTCGCAGTCTCTTCAAAGTATTCATCGAATGTGTTCTTGTGCTCCTCCCTCATCTGGGCTTGCCACTTGCGGAACCGCTTCCACCTGGCCCACTGGTACGAATACACCATCCACCCTCCATCGTTCTTGTCGGGGGGGTAGATGAATTGCCAATACTCGAGCATCTCATCATATGCTTCGGGGTCCCTGGAAACATTCTCCAGGTTGTGGATGGGGTACCAGGGCCACGATCCGTCGTGTACGAGTTTGGCGTAGTAGCTCCTCTCGCTTTGAACATGGCGCAGGCGTCTTAGTTCACGTGTTGGGGGAGTTGTGGTGCCAGGCGAAGAGCAAGTACTTGGGATTACAGAGCTGTCTGATATGGAGCCGTAGTCGCTGCTTTTCTGCACTGGGATGCTTCCTCGCATCGGGCTGGTTTCCCGTTCGGGGCTATCCATGGCGGCAATCCGAAATAGCCGAGCCGAAACCTGGTGTAGATCGACGGGGTATGATTGATTCGCATCCCGGGTGAAGGATGTATGGTTACTGAAAAAAAAAGAGATTAGCGCGTTGGAAAACAAAACAAAAGAAAGATCTCACATGGAGACAAGTCTGTCCGTACCTAAATCTTTGAGAAACGGTACTGAGGCTGCTTCTGGATGCACCAGTGGCCACGGGCCTGGAGCCAAGCGTCAGTTCCAGTCTCGGCAGGGGTCTGCAGAGCAAACAAGAGCCAGACGAGTGATGGGGGTGGATCGACCTTGCATTATCTCTGCGAGGCGACTGGTCGAGCGTGACTGCTGGTGGTGCCGGAGCTGGGCGTGACGTTGAAGCTGCCATGATTGCTATTCCGCAAGTTTCAACGTCGAGGGTGGTTTTGTTGTTCCAAGTGGGATGGGCTTGACGATCTTTAATAGCCCAGCTAGCAGAGATCTGGAACAAAGCGGACAGGACAAGGGTGAACGGAGCGGCGGGTGCGAGAGGGGGGCGGACAAGGGGCGAGAGAAACGCAAAAGAGGAAAAACGAAGTCCAGAAACAGAGACAAGCAGGTAGACAAGTCAGTCAGTTAGAGACAGTGTGGTGGGGAAAAAAAGAAAGAGAAAGCAAGACAATGTGATGCAGAGAGAAGAGGAAAGAGAAGAGATAAGACAATCAAGGGGACCGATGAGACGGAAAGGTCGAACGGGTCGGATCTGACGGGCTGCGTCGGCTGGCAGCAAGTCAAGTCATCAGAGGAGGGACAGATGGTGTGGGTGAAGAGAAGGGCAAGGGTGGTGGTGGTGGTGGTGGTGGTGGTGGTGGAAGATGGTGGTTGAATGACACCCGAGGAGCTTGGCACATGGGTGGATGGTGGCGTTTCTGCTGCTTGCTGCTTGCTGCTTGGTTCGATGCTTCATGCAATTGGGCGGAGACTAGAATAAAACGAGACGAGACGAGAAAAAGGGGATAAAAAGCCAAGAACCAAAAAAGACATAAAAGGAAGGAATGTTGTCAAAAGAAAAAAAGTACGAGGTGAGTGAGATGTTAATAGAAGAAAGAAGGAAGGGGGATGGATCGTGCTTCATTTTCATATTTGGCTACGTACTTCTTTTTTTTTTTTTTGGCCCATTTTCCAGTTCCCTGTCGGCTCCCGTATCGCATCCGCATCGTACGTACAACTTTTTTTAACCCTTCTTTTAATTTTCTCACCATGTACCGCGCTTTGCTCGAGCTGGCTTAGATGGGTGCGAATTAAAAAGATGAAGGGGTAGCATCCAAGCTCCCACGCTACCCTCAGCTGCTACCACTACACTACCCATGGACGCGACAGGACGACGACGGAAAATCCAGAATCACAAAGCACAAAGCACCCGGGGGCACCACCAGCAGCACGCAACGCAAAGCATCCATCCCGGGCGGCGGCGGCGGCGTCCCATCACGTCACACGCACTTTGACGGCTCGGGCGCTAAGTTGCAAAGGACGCGCCCCCCCGGGATTTGCCCAGGTCCCTGGATCTTGTCGGTGGGGCCTGGCGCATCGTGATGGTTCCGGGGCAGTCTCCCGAAGCTCTACCTCTAAGCTCTCTTAGGGAGATTGGGGAGAGCAAACTTGGCTTTGCCTGTGCTCTGTGCCAAGGTTTCCCCTCCCACCATGGCCCCAGCTTCTCCTTGTCATCGTCATTTCCACGCTGCTCTTACTCTCTCCATGCGTTCATCATTTGCTTGGCCCCCGTCTCCACCTGATGCCTAATGCGAAAAAAAAGAGGTCCCAGCCCAGCTTGTCGTGCAACCCAACGCCTGTTGATCCCTGTCGGACAAAAAAACACCGTGCCGTTAGGCTGTGTGTAACTCTTGCTGTGCCGAGGTGCTCCGGTTTTGCATGTATCCCCTCTTCCCGTGGATTCCCTGTCCTGGTGTCCTTCGTAATCGTCATTTTTGTTTTATTTTTGCATGCTGTCGGCGTATGCGGGCATGGTGTGTGCAATGTCGTGTCGGTCGAGGCTTGCGGCGGCTGTTGGTCCGTTGTGGGGAGGGAGGGAAGGGGACCAGCCGGCAGTATCTTGGTGTGACAATCAAGACACAACAGCGCAATAAGCGCCAGAAGTGTGTCGTCTCGCAGCCTCTTCGCTCGCGCTCTCCCTCTCTCTCGGTCAACTCAACCAGCCTAAGACGCAAAATGTGACTGATCCCATTGCCACATGCACATGGCCACCCCGCAGCTGTCACAACGCATCGTTCGCCAAGTGGTGGCTGACCTTGTCTCCGACCAAAAAGGAACAGGAACGGGAGCGCGATAGCCCATTTCGTGTTCTTGACCTGGTGCGCCATGTTGCAGAATCCCTCAGCTTTCCCTTGTTCGGCCTGTCACTTGCATGTTCATTGAGACGCCACGTTTCAGCTGAGAGGAACAAGCCATCGACTCGGAGCTGGGTCATTCCTCTGTGTCATGGGGATAAATGGCCATTCCTCAAAGGATTTGCCGCTCCTGAAATCCAAAATATCCATCCCCCATAACTCCCGTGGAATGCTCATCGTACTGGCGGAACGGCCCGCACCCGTTCGCTCTCTTGGGTTTTCCCCCCATACCCTGGGACACGGCCTCCCGAGTGTCCTAGAGGAGTGACCCTCGTTGTTATCGTCTTGCTGACGCAGGCCCATCAATAGCCTTGATTAGGGATCCGCGCGAGCGTCAGAAACCGGAACCCAACATCCGGCCCAGACCTCTCCACATGTTGCACACTCTGGTTCCTCTGTCCGGGTTGGCATGATTGGGGGTATCGCGGAACCTGAATCCACTTGGTTATCAGACTAAGATTCGCGAGCCGGGAAAAAGCAATTTTTAGAACAGTAACCTATAGCGAGTGGCCAAAGCCAGACATGACTCTGGGTCGAAGCCTGATCTGGCCCAGCCCAGCTCCGGAGCCGGTGTCATCAATCATCTCCACAGTGGCTTCTCATTCATGCACGTCTCGCCTTGGTGGCTTGGTTGTCAAACTAGGGAAGGAGAATTTCAGAGAGGGCCGCCAAGCAGAAGATCAAAAGAAGGAAAAAAGAACAGGAGGAAAAAAGAAGAGATGGGGAATAAAAAGGAAGCAACAAGGAGAAAGAAAACAAGTCACAATGTACCAGAGTGTGTTAGAAAACCAGCTTTGGATTGTTTGTATCCGTCCCTTCGTTTGCCAGTTTGCCTTGCCCAGCCCCAATCAACCAAAGACACATCCAGCACCCCGATGATTATTTTCGCCCCCCTCCCTATTTTCCATTAATTAGAAATCCAACCAAAAAGATCGCCCAATAGTAATATCATAAGAACTGTGCCACAAGATGTTGCAACTGCTGAAACAGTCGATTCCCGAGAGGAGAAGCTCAACTCCAGGGGAGAAGGAAAGAAGAAAATGAAGGCCAAGCAAAGTTGGCGCGACTGCTAATACAGTCTGACTCCATGTGAAAAAAACAAACTGTTGGCCCACGCCAACTGCACACTGATGGTCTGTCTCGGACCGTTCCACATTCGACAAAAAGGCCAGCGCCTAAGAGCGCCCGTGGTGGGAGTACCAAGACAGTCCGACCCAAAGCGGAAATCAGAAATGACAAATATCAAAACACCTCAACGCCGAAGGTGTACCCAACACTCCATGCAATGCCCAATCATTCCATCCATCTACTCATCCATATCAAACACAAAACTGGACCTGGCAGCTGGCCCGTGGGAGGGGGTGGAGAGGCCCCATCAATCCTCACGGCCCGGTCACTCGTCATCCTCACTGTTGTCGTTGTCATCTAGCTGCTGCTCGCACCAGTCTCGCACATCTCGCATGTAAGCCATCATATCGTCGAGCTTTTGCCGAGCTAGTGGGAGATTGGCCATGTCCCAGTCCCGATAAAGCGTCTCATAGAGGGTCTGGCTCCACTCCTGCGGGTGGCTCCCAACCAGATGTTCCTCGACCTCGTCGTACATCCCGTTGTGGGAAGTCAAGGCTGCCCCGAGCCAAAAGCCGCGAGATTGGTGCATGATCTCCATGCATCCAGAGACCGAAATCTGGCATCGCTCGGGAGCCATGGTGCCAGACTCCCAGAGAGCAACCTCCTCCTCTTCCAAGATATTGAGCCAAATCCTCCGTCCCTCATCATGAGTGAGGAACGAGGCCCCTTCTCTATCCACGAGCATTCCTGTGAGCCATGGTGCCTCCTGCATGACCTCCAATGGCAGGACACTTAACCATTCAAGGTCAACGACGGAAGTAATTTCCCATTCTTCGTTGACCATGAGGTGGGTGATGTCCAGATCCATCATCTGGACAAAGAAGGGGCCCTTGTTAAGCTGCGGAGCAAGAAATTTCGGTGCCATATTTCTCACGAAACTAGCCAGCGACATCTTACGTCTGCAATCAACCTCACCGTTGACCGCGTTCCGTTGTCGGACAAATCGAGAATTTTGTTGGCTGAGCATGTATCCAACAAAGTCCCGCGTATTGCCAAAGGTCGACGCAGACGGAGTGAGGCGCTGGGCTCCGTTCAGTTCCATGAGCGTCAAGGCGGAGAACAGAGGCCGGTTGCTGAGGGTGACTGTCCCGTCGTTGTTGAAGCAGAAGCTTCCGATGCGACTGAGGGGAGTTTTGGTGAGCTCGGCTGCAAGTCGGGCAACAGATCGGATGATTTTAGCGTCTTGGTGGACATTGTCCTCGGCACTACCCATGCTCTTGAGAAGAGGGGTACTGTCTGCATCGTCCACAACCTTGTAAAGCAGATAAGCAAAGGGGATCTGGTTGCTGCTCGGGCGAGGGATGTAGTCAGACACCCATGTCTCGCCTTCCTCGACCTGGGAGACTCCCAGTTGAGCGGGCTTGGTCTCTTGAACCTCAGAGACGGGCACATAGTTCTTGTGGGTGACCTGTAGTGCGGTGGTTAGTTGAATTAAAGACATCTTGGGTCTGCCTTACCCGTGCACCCCCATAGGGAAAACCAAACCCAACCAACTCGGCCGTCTTGACAGAGACGTTCTTCTCCCACCACACCTGACTGCCCACATCGACACGAATCTTCTCCTCAACGGATCCGGGGTACTTGTCCTCGTTGTGCGCTGCCGGGATGGGGATGCGGAACCGGTACTTGTTTTTTCTACCGGCCTTTACAACATTGCAGATCACGTTGATGTTGAAGCGTCCATTTGAAATGGACGAGGCACCGGAAATATTGCACAAGTCGCCAGGGCCAAGTTGGAGGTGGTATCTAAGCTCGGCCTCGAGCTGGCGGCTTGAAGCAGGCAGTCCGTTTTTGATAGACTCTACCAGCTCCATGCGCCGATCCTCGGAGAGCATATCATCCTCCACGAGACAGTAGCGTTTGAAATCATCGAAGACTCGGGCGGAGACTGGCAGCGGAGTGGAGTGGCCCGCACCGGGCTTTGATAGAGTTAAAATGGGAGCCAAATGGAAAGGGGTAGAATAGTACTTACAGTTGTGTTGAACTGAAGGTATGGTGCAAAGGAGGGAGAGGAAAAAAGGGCACCGGAGAAAGAAGAAGAAGAAGGAGAGGAGGAGGGGGAGGAAGGAGAGGAGGAGACAGAGGAGGAGATGGTGTAAGAATTCATGTTTTTAACTGACACGCCCATTAGCATCCCGAGTGACTTCGGCAAAATTAGGACTTACAACGAAGTGAAATAAGAGTGAGTGGGTTTCAATGTGAAAGGGGAGCGTCTCAATGTGAACCTGCATCAGATTGATGTGTTAGCAATGACAGCCAAAAAGTGAAAAGGCGCAGGGCGCATGCTACTGACGCTTCGTGAAAGTAGCAATTGGGTTGGTATCTAGGCAGGCCTGCTGGTTAGAAGTTGGAGGAGGAGGAGGAGGAGGAGGAGGAGGGAGAGTGGAGCGCACGCTATCCAATTGATGACAGGTTCGTAACGGTTTGGAGACGATGGTGATAAAGGTCTGTGTAAGTGGTGTCAGTTGATAGTGTGAGACACTGGAGGAATAGAAAGACTGGAGGAGCGAGGCAGGGAGAAGGAGCGAAGAGATGGGGATGGGGATGGGGAAGAGGCAGAGAAATGGAGGAAGAAGAGAAGGAAAAGAAGGGGTGGGAACTTGCTGCTGGAGAGAACCGGTGCAGGCTGTGGAAAGTGGGTGTGGAAGAGCGTGTTGGTTTGTCAAGTCAGGCTGAGCGAGGCTGGTGGTTAGCGGGGTTAAGCTGGGAGGGGTGCCAGAAGCAAAGTTGGGGGACTTGCTGGAAAAAAGAGGCTTCTTGGTGGAGGGGGAAAATTGGTGATTGGTGATTGGTGTTGTGAATGCGGAAGGGGAGCCGAAGCCGAAGTTGAAAGTTTGAAAATGTGAAGGAGAAGATTGTCTGAAGAGGTGAAGCTGAAGCTGGTGAGGAGCAAGAAGAAAGTGGTGGACAGAGGGGGGTGAGGATGGCCGTTATTTATCTTGACCAAGGGCTCTCCAAGGGCTCTCTATTTCCTTCTCTCGCTGCCCATCCGTCTCTCTTGCACGGGGAAAGAAGTCTTTCCTCCGTGCGCATGGCTGCAAGTAGCCGTCTGACGAAAACGCGCGCGGCCGAGATGTCGCCTCCGATGCTGGGTTTGTTGTGTTGGCGCCGGATAGCTACATGAAGCCGGGGGTGAGCCAAAGGGAATTAGACGGGGTGTGCACTCGCTAGCTCAACGGCAACTTGCCTGTGTGCGCCACTCTGGCAACACAAGGCTGGACGCACACTCCCGGCTGGTCGCAGCGCGTAAGGTCGTATTTCATTTATTCTCCTTTGTGTTTGCCCGGCTCTCCTCCTTGTCCATAGTCCAAGTCCAAGTAGATGCAGCGGCCGGCGTCATGGTGCTGGACCCAAATCGTGTACAACAAGCTCACTACTCACTCGCCTTTCAAATTGCACGTGGGTGCGGCATGTCTTACCTGTTTCATGAGGGCCCCCCAGTCCCATGCCCCCCCCTGCTCCTACTGGGCAGCGAGGACTACTACTGTACTTGAGCGAATGCCGGCAGCGCCTGGGCTGTCCGGATAGTTGGTCGAGCTGCCTATCAATCTCCCAGGAGTGGCCACCGCCCGTCAGCTCAGTGGGCACGCCGCCGTCGATCCTTTCCCGCCCCGGCCTGCCAAGGGCCCGTTGGCCTTGTGGCTTCCTTCGGCTCTTGTGTGCTCCGGAGGCTAGCCCTGCGCGTAGCCGGTGCACCCACGAGGCTTGCGCCGATGCGGCTGCTCTTAGCCCCGGGAGAGGGCAGCTCGCAGTCAACTTGATTAAAGGCTCGCGCCAGCTTGTTTTCCCGCCGCTAGCCAAGGGAAACTCCCGTTGCTGACGGACTAAACACTCCCGTGTCGGTGACATGAGTCGTTCGGAGCGGCCACCGGCATTTGGCCCGCCCGCAATCGTCCCCTTCATCGAGGCCGTTGCGACTCGAAAATTGCCCGCCGTTGGCATCCAAGCAGGGCCTGTCCCCTCTCTCGGCCCGTCCTTAAGATGCGCCGTGCCGTCTCGTGTTTCTTGCGTGTTGATGTCATGCCTCACCTTCTTCCTCCATCGCCCCATATAGCTTGGTCTGCCTGCAGTCCTCTGTCCTTTGCCTCATGTGCTGCCCTCACCGTCGCTGCCCATCGTTGGGTTGACCGCCGAACATGCATACCCTCGTCACACCCTCACCCCACCGTCTGCGTCGGATTGAGCGGTACTGGAGGCATCAAACTTGCATCTTGCGCCAAAAAACTCGACGGAGGTGAGGGCGTGAGGGACGTCTGCTATCCATTTGGAGTCATCTATACTTCCACATCTTCGGCATTGGATGGGAGCACAAGCTCCAAGCGATATGCAAGTATTCGGCCTTTAGCACATCTGACTTGTTAATTTGAAATAGTGCCATCACCTCGGTACTATTGTGGCGTCAGCTGCTATTGTTGTCGGCGTCTCCCCTTCGTTTGGAAGGGGCGTGGACCTTTGATCAGGCGGAGAAGGAGGAAGAATCGCGAGCCTTTGTGCTACCGGCCCGCGATGCAGGGTTGCAAACGAGGCATCTTGGGCATTTACTGAAGTGCATGTGCACATGGGGAGCACGGTGTGGGTGCAACACCAACACCACCAAGGGAAATGGCCGCCTTGGTTGTGGGCGCGGAAGTCCGCGAGTGCAACTCGGCCAGGCATTCAGCCACATAGAATGTCGTGTAATCCCCACAAGCGTTGTCCTCTGTCGACCGAGTGACATTCTTCTATTTTCATTCCTCTGAAGAAATTGACTGCTCATCCCACCGTATCCCTGCCCCTTGCTCGCTTCGTGGCTCTTTCGCAGCAGCTGAACGGGTAGATGCATATAGGACTTCGTGTCAGTCCAACAACCCCCGATGTTGTTACAATCAACTTATTGGACAAACCCGAATGACTCCTTTTCCGAAACAAATAGCGTGGCAAAGACGGGCGATTGCAGTGAAAACGGCATGCAGACAAGATTTGGTTGGTGTTTGGGTTTCGCCTCTTCCTGCGCCGTTGATGGTCCCGCTCCGGCGAGTCCTTGTTTGTCTGTTGGTTACACCCCCCCCCCAAGCAGACATGCAGGCACCATCGAAACTCGAATGCATTGTCGTACTTTTCTTGGCCCTCACCACACCTAGTGTGCTCTCAGAAGTCATTGACCAAAATCCTACTGACCACCCTCCCCCTTCCCCCTCCCCCTCTCCTTCTCCCCGGGTTCAGCTGGTTTTTTTTTTCTCTTTTGGCGACGGAGTCGATTAAAGTGCACAGGATATTGATAAATATATGGATAAACGAAGGGGAATCCACAGCCAGCTCAGCTAAAACCCGTGACACGTGCCATAAAAAGAGTCCCCAGAGGCAGTGCAGTGCACCCGTGTTCCCCGCCTGCCCTGCGGTCCCATTATCATGGGCACATCCTCAACTCAGCAACACGAGGCCCGTTTGCACCACCGGCAAGTTACCCCTGTCGATAGGGTGTGCTATTCCACGGGCTGCCATGGTCATCGGAGGAGAAGGCTGGGCGACCTCGTCCTTCGGTTAGACTTTAGCACAGCACGTCGTTGTGTGACTTGAGTAGCCCCGGGCCATCCACCCTCTTTTGTTAATGAGCATAAGCCCCTTCCCCCTCCCCCTTTATCCAGACTATGTGACCAGAAAGACTGGATGTGGGAGCAAACATCAAATATGAAATAAGTGGGTAATGACATTCGGGATGTGCCTAAATTGATGAAACTGTGCGCCCAACTAATTATCTTCCGCCGGAACTGAATCGGTTGGGCAAGCGGACCCCCAAATATAGCTCTATTTGGTACCTGAATTGATTTGCCTCATGCGGACTATACTTTCTTGTCTGGTATCTCTTAGAATTAGAATATACGAGACATGAAGTACTAGGCACGAGGCTGCTACATGTTGAAATTTCCCTTTCCTGTTGTGCCTTGTGTCATGCCATTTGGAGTTTCAGGCTGGCCATGGATAGTCTATCCTGGCAGGTTGTTGGGGCGTCAGGCCAGCAGGATCGAGATCTGGTCCTACACGTGACAGAAAAAAAAAGGGCTGAGCACAGAGACTCAACGAAGCCGTTACATTACTTCCACCGTCTACCGGAGCTAATGGAGATCTCGACCGACCTCTGTTACAGTGCTTGCTCAGCGTGCACAGTCGCACTTGACCTCCTCCCCGTCAGCCACAAGAGGACGAAGGGTTGCAGGGTGGGGAGAGGGCAGATTGGCGTTGCTCATAACCAACCAACCTCGTAGGCTCACTGTCGCTGCCTGCTTGTATCACCGCCGAATATGAACAACCTTTGTCAGCCATGCAGGTTGCCAGCCGAGCCAAGGCCAGGTTACAAAAGAATCAGTTCATCTTTTGCTCCTTCGACTATCTGTAGACTATTACATCGTATTTTCTCCCGCCCCTCTCTCCGATGACGTGTCATTTTGTACATAGTGATGTGTGTCAGATCCTCTCTCAAATCCTCAAGACGGCCCATTAGCTCCGCCTACTTGTGCGGAAACGCCAGCCGCAACTGCCTTCATTTCGTATTCTTGCCATATCCCACATCAGCATGATGCGAGGGTGTTCTAGAGCCCGAAGGCGTTTGTGGCTTCCTTAAGGAGTTTGTCGGTAGACTTGTTTCATCGGTATGTTTGCAACCGCCGATGAGATCGGCGGCCAGGGATTATGGATCGATAGAGCAGGGTTTTCGCGGTGGTTGTCTTGGGCGAGTATCGGACACAAGGAACTTCTGGTGGATAATTTTGATCAGCAGTGGCTTGGATGTGTGGGATAGTATTGAATTGGCTATCTGGAAACTCTCTGACGATACCTTGACTTGGGAAGCTGCAGTTTGATAGCTCAACGCAAATGTAGTATTTGAACTTACTCTGCTTTCTTCATTCGTGGTGATCAGGGCCTTTGTTCTCTCAAGCCAAGGTTGTGTTTGGATACCTCGGTCGGAAGCTTGCAGATGCAATCTTTGCTCGGGTTCATGGGATTTGCTTTTGTGGCAGAATTAATGTCGCGGTCGTACTCTGTTGCTCCCTTTTGCCTTTCCGCCTGTCTTTCCTGGTGCTCCTCGTGCAAGGCAGAGGCGTTAGCTGGACGGGGAGTATCCCGTTGTCGAAGATGGACCCCTTCACCTTGCCGTGTCCCCAAAGGCAATGTTCGTGGTCAGGCCACATTCGCGGCTGCTTGCAGCTCGGTGGTATTTTCTGACACGGCGGCAATCGCCGGTGCCTGAAGCCCTCGGGGGGGAGGGGGCTAGCTGGGTTTCGACTACACGACGGTGGTGCAAATGTTAGAGGCTTGAAGTCGGAATGGATTTCTCCAGCTACATTCGCAGGGAGTTGTGCTTTCCACGACGAACAGAAAGTCCCCAGAGAACCTGAATGTGAACCACAGGACCTATAAGCACCTTAGTATTCGCACCTGGGTGAAAGATTCGTGCTATTCGACTTCGTATTTCGAAGACTCTCTCTCAACGCCAAAACTTGATTCTTGGCTTGAAGTAGCGACTCTGCCATGGGTAGATGCCTTCAGCCGCCCGGATTTTCAAGGATGCCACGTCAGATTCGATGTGGTTGTGGTATGACGGGGATGTGCAGCGTGCCGTGTCTGAAGTTGAATGATCTGCTACTTCCCGTCTGACTGCGTCTAGGCTTGTGATAAAGGTGATGGTTTTCTGAGCTACGGGTTGTAGGTATGGGGAATAAATTAATCAAATAGCCGTATGAATGGGTACCTAGGTACCCCGACGGCAGGCCATGGTACCCGAGAAAACACGGTTTGCTAGTTGTTGTGTACCTCTGGGCCGCCATCGGGAAACGCCCCTGCAAACTTGTTACGTGAAAAGCATCAAGTTGTTTGTTATTAACGGATGGAATCACTACCGTGCAGACGAGGCTTGCTTGATTCGTGAATAGCTGCTTCAACATTGGCAGTGTTGGACCACTTTGCCTGAACCTCAAGAAAACAACCCAGAGGCGGCATCGATAGCCCTCCAGCAAATACATGTACACAACTGATATTGGGACCTTTGTGGGCTACTCTATACTCTGGTGAGTAGGATTTTGCGCCAGAGCATATGTGTGCTGGCGATATCCGTGTACCTGCTTCCCGTTTTCTGTATATCAAATTTTACAGCCACAGCAGCGTTATAATCTAACTAAGCACCCCTTGCGGTAGGTATTTCCTGCGGATCGACATCTACTGGAAGAAAAGGTTTTGAGGGGCTCTAAAAATACCGAGTACCGTGTGTCCGTTCTCCTAAAGGAGACCTCGCTGCCAAGTGCAATCATTCTGGGCACCCCGTTCGTGCTCCGTATTCTTTAGACAGTGGCCTCCTGATTCTTATCTTTGACCTGTGCATTGCATTGAGCTGCATGAAAACAATTTGCCTCGTGACCAGCTAGCGTTTGCGAGGTCGAGGCCGTATCGTGAGTTGCCCGGGCTGCTGCATGCATGTTGAGCTGCCAGTGACGCGTCTCGCTCTTGCCGTTTAAAAACCCCCCCTCTCTCCTTCCCTTCTCTCTCTCCGTCTCTCATCTTCAACCTTCTTCCTTCCCTTTCTTCAACAACCTTCTTCCACACTTTCCCGCTGTTCACTTCAACTTCATTTGGTTTCGAGCCACCCTGGTTATTGGTTGAGATACCTCTCAGAGGCTTCCACATCTCAGCCAAGACTCAAGTCCTTTGGGGCACCTCGAGTCCTTCTACTAGTTTGACTCCCTTTCTTTGTTTACATCACTGTGACTACCTCCTTTTCCTTCACGTCCTTCACGACTTGGGGTCCTAGCCTGGGTAGTTAGGGCATAGGAGAACACGTTTTGTATTGTGTACCATCACCACTTCTTTCCGCTTCTGCTACTGTTCTTCTTTCTCAGATTGTTCTTTGGATCTCCCAAAGTGTTTTCGAAGAATCTTTGAGGAGCTATCCAAGAAACCACTTGGACGCCTGTCCCCATTACATCCCCATACCTATCATCCAGCATCTCCAAGTAAAGTATCATCCCTCCCCTCCAACTCCATCTCCGTCTCTTTTTCTATCTTGGCTTGAGGATGCAAATTCTATTACTACACATACTAATATCTCTGCAAAACCCAGGAAAACATTCCCATCGAGCATGCCACCATACAACTCGACAGATCTCCCCAGTGCGGGACGTCAGCCCATGTCCCTGGCTAACGACAACGAGGAGACTATGCTCATGAATGCTGACACTCAAAGCATTCATTCTGAGGACCACCTCGACACCGAAGGTTAGTTTTCTATTTTCGTTTTGGTTGGATCTTTGTGCATTTGGATCACCATACATCTCCAAAGCCAAACCGCCGAGGTGGCACCTGCTTGCCATCTGTGAACCCCGCAGCAAGGGGTTATGCTCTCGCATATATTAACGTTCACCAGGTCTTCGTACACGCAGTTCTTCTTTGAACTATAAGTAGGTTTTATTGAAGCTCTATGGATCTGTTACTTTCTTACATCTGCTAGTGGAGCGCAGAGAACATTCTCGAACTCGGCAACTACAAGGTATACTAGGTTTTTTGCTTTACTTTTCCTTTGCGGCATCTGTCTCACAATATCTAGTGACAGCCCTGTTCAGCTCAACAGCTGCTCGTCTGAAGATGATGTCTTCCAAGAGGATCCGGCTGTGTCTACCGTGCCTTCCTCGACCTATGACAACGTCAACATAAGCCAGTCTGAGCAACCCATCGTTGACCTACGGGCTCTTGTTAGAGGGTCCCATTCAGTGGATCCACAAGACATCTTTTCCCCCGCCGCGTGCGTCTTTGTTGCAAAGTAAGTCTATCCCTCATTCATCGACCACGTCTATTGACCAAGTTTCCAGCCTCTCTCAGGGATGTGAGGATGCTACTCTGAGTGCTGCAGTCAATCAACTGTTCAGTAGATATGGAACTGTCTACATCAAGATCAAAAGGGACGTCAAGGGAATGCCGTTTGCATTTTGTCAATACGAAGTATGTCCTGTTCTAATGATGGTGTTACCACCGCTGACGGCTCTCCAGACTCAAGCCGATGCTGAGCGTGCCCTGAAGGAAGGAAACGGCCGATATATTCTCGGCCGCAAATGCAGAACCGAGCCTTGTAAGGGTAATGGTCCGTGACTTATCCATAGCGGCCCGTTGCGCGGATGCTGACACAAAATAGTAACCTTCCTTGTATACAAGAAGTCCGGGCGAAAGATTCTCATCAAGGAGGCTCATGATCTTCTCATTGTTTTCGGCCCTATTGCCAGCGTGTGTACCTTGGAAGAGAATTGCCGGGAATATCTCAAAATCCCTCCGGCTATGATTGTCACCTTTGACATGTTTGATCAACGTCGCGATGTTGTCCGTGTCAGTATCTCCATTTCTCTTGTATCCGTCAGGACTGACAATATCCGAAGGCTTCTCGCCAAAACCCCACATTCTGTGTCCAGGCATATGATCACGGAGAGGTGAGCCGCCTGGCTGCGCTTGAACGTGGCGACACTGCTATGACCCAACAGTATCGAAAGGATCGTCGCTCCATCTATCTTGGACAGCTACCTCGTATGTATACAGAGGACATTATCCGTGTCACAGTCAGCCCATTTGGCACTATCAATGATATACAGATGAAGCAAAATTTCTTACCCGATGGTAGGTCCTATCTTGATATACAAACTCTCTCTAACAGGCCGCAGGATCTACTACCCTCTACGCATTCGTTGAGTTCGACGATGAGGATTCGACAGACAAAGCCCTTGAGTTTTTCGTAAGTTATTGCTGCCGCGTCCCTGTTGCTTTAAGCCCACCTTGACATTACCGACAGAACAATGATGCGGTAGAGCGCTACGACATTCGGGCTGAAAAGAAGAAGCTGAAGCTGCCCAGTGCCACGCGTTCTGAGCCTTCTGGGCCACCCCGTCGAGGGCCATCCGCAGCAAGCTGGAATGCAGGTCGCTATGTCCCAGCTTCCGCGGCTGACCCATTCTCTGGCCCTCCAACCGCTACTGCTTCATCAACGACCTCTTCAATTCAGGCCCGTATGCAGGCCTCTATGGGATCTGGCCTCTCTCGACGGGGAGGGCAGATCTTGGACCCCGCGTCTGAAGAGTCCTCTCAATCAATAGTACCATGGCACCCACGGCGACAACCCAACCCTAACCAGGCGTTCGAAAACACTCAGCGTGTCCAGAGGCATGTTGCTCTCATGCCTCAGGCTTACTCTAGCATGGGGCGTGGGCAGGCTCGGGGTGTGCGTAGCTTTACTCAACCTGTAGCACAGCAAGCCGCCACGCAAATAGGGTTCGGGCACCCCAACACCCAAGGGAACATTCAGCAGAGCCGCAATCAGTTCTACGTTGGACCTGTTCCCATTTCCCAGCCAACCCAGGCTATTAACCAGCCCTTGAACCAGTACGTCAATACTGTACATGGATATGGTCGTGGCGTTGGGTCGCTGTCGCCGTCTCTGCAGGCCAATTCTCAGTCCGTCAAAGGCTTTCCTACCATCAGTGAAGCTGATGTGATGTTCGGACTTGGTTCAATGGATATGCATCCATCATTCGATCAAGAAAATGGTCGCAACCGAGACAGTATTGGAACATCTGTCACGCGTGCTGACGAGGAAAATAGCGTGCCTGTTGTTCAAACCACGACCCAGTGCAGCATCAACCCTGTTGGTGTCTTGCACACTGCAGAACAACTCTATGACCGTGGCTTCAATCAAGAAATCATGACAGGTTCTGTTGCCGAGTCATCCGCTGAGTCTAACCCGAACCCTCAAGTCTCTGCTACAACAAGACAGCAGGAAAATGAGTCTGTCAGCAGTAGCGATGCTCAATTCATCACCACCGGGTCTGATACCCAGTCTGATACACCGGGTTCTCCCAAGCTGCCTACTTCTAGTGCTCCACCAATGCCTGCTGTCAATCGAATCCGCCATGCTGACTCTGCTCGATCTTACTCCGACACCGCAGAACGCGCTGCAAAGCGTGCAGAGAAAGCCATCGAGAAGAATGATGCGAACCAGCGTCGAGCGGTCTCGATGAAGGTCAAGTCCGACGATGATCAGGCTGGCCAGGCTAATCATAATGATCAGCCCAGTGGTGGCCCGGGTGATGCGGATACCAACCACAGCGACCAATCTAGAACTATACCAGTTCCAGGTGATACCATCGTCGTTGCCAATGGAGCATCTGTCACACCAACTACAGCCAGGCCTCGAAACATCCACATCCCAACTGCCCCGGCAGCCATGTCAGCTCATGCCGCCTTTTCCCAGCAGTACCCTCCTGTGGGTGACCACGGAATGCACATGCCAAGCTTCTTCCCGTCTCACATGACACAGCAGAGCCCTCCCCAATTCATGACCTGCGTCGCTCATAGAATGAACCCAGGCAGCCCGTACGGAGTGTCCAACGCAATACCTGGAATGATGGCACCCAACATGATGCAATATGGAATGCAACAGCACTTCATGCATCAACAAGCTATGCAGCATCCCATGCAACAGCAACCGATTTCTTATGGCTACAATCCTCACCTTTACGCGCAACAACCTGTTTTCCCCGGGAACCCCTACGGTCCTATTGGGCCCGTCGTCAATCCCATGGGACATCACCCGGGTAGTCATGGGAACCACTCCCAGAACAAGGAGGGTGGCCCTCAATCCAACTGATATGGCTCGGACCTTAAATGTCGATTGCAGCCATTGGCTTGTTTTTCAAAACTTCTTTCTTGTTCAGACAATGCAGCTTTGTCTCGACTGAATGACAGCTTGGTATTCACCATTACGTCGTCTCTCACGGCAATGAATGAATAAAGTGCATACCAGCATCATATTTGATTTTCACATTTTTTTGTAATGATTTGTTTGTTCTTGCACGAATTCAGTTTCACCAATTTCACCCGAGAACTGAAAAGATTTCGGGGATCCGAACCCAATATGATGAAAGATTGGGACAGGTATCAAAAGTTTTGTTTGTTTGTTTGTTTTGTTTCGTTTGACAGACGCAACCACACTCAGCCCTGACTCAGGGATCATGATTCCTCGGCACACTCACATTGTCCTCAATGTTGCGGGTGTTGCAGTTGTTCCAAATCCTTCATGTGGTGGGGCTCAGGGCGTATTTAATAATCACACATCCTGAGATGTATTGATGCACAAGAAGTCAAATGACCTGGGTTTCGGTTGTCTCTTTTGGTAGGTACCAAATGTGGCTGCGAGGGTTGTTTTTCTAACTTGCGTGGAAAACGTCTACTGGATGGGAATTTGGGTTCATTCATTGAAAAGGATAGCAGGGAGTAGGTTGGATGCCTAACTTGGCATGCTTTGACATTAACGTCTTGGCTTTGGTATTGGACGATGGAAGCTGAAACTTGGCTGGGCATCAAAAGGGCCTGAATATGTATGTACGGTACTATCAATCACTGACAGTAAAATGGGATTTCTCACACCAACATCAACCTTTCATGATGACTTGTGACACGCCCATTATTTCGCGCGCCCGATTTTAACACCAACAAATATTGGACTTTTTTTTTCACCTTTAAAAATCATCATCAGGTTTGTGGGCTGTGATATTATTTCTATGCTAATTTCCGTACCAGGACAGATATATTTATTTCCTGCTGCGGCCTACTTCGACCACATTATCTCCGTTTGCGTACAAAGGGGATTTGAAGAAGGAGCACAGCTAGTTCGAGATGGACACTATACTGGTTTTTCGTCACGTTATTAGCCCGATACCTGTCAGACGAAGTGTTTCCGCACTGCAGTTAGCGCTACGATATTTGAAGTAGCAAAGTGGTGAAGACGCAAAAATGCCACTCAGCATCGGGCTGCCACGCCAAGAGCGGCCAAGCCCCAGTCGAGTACACACAAAGGCAAGATCTATCCGACAATCTCAGTCAATGGTCATATCAATACCAGATTTTAACTACATATCCAGATGAAAAGTCCAGTTCTCAATACAACAAATGCCGACGTGGCTGTGGAGTAGTTGCATCAGATCAAGAGTATGGTCGGACTCGCACTTAGTCGAGTAGCCATGTCCATTTTATTTCTTCTTTTCAAACTAACGTTAGACCAGCGGCAGCACTGTCGATGGGCTAATACAGGTTCCATCTTGTATCAGATGCATCATCTTCTCCAATCCATTCTGCACATATATGTTGGACGCCGGTTGTTCTCCATCCAAGTGATAGGACTCGCTTCTCCTGACACTCGAGATAAATGCCAGATAAATTGGCCCTCCTGAGACTAATAAAGCTGATGCAAAAGGATTCCTTGTTATCAATAGCAAAGCAAGCAGAAAATAATTTGTCCAACGGTTTGGCCCAGATATAGTTTATACTGTGGCATCACGTACAATGACAGCAAATGTTGCAGGTTATGACAAAAGCCAGCGTCAGATGCAGCGCTTGTTTCTTCATCTAATTAGAGGAAGGGGGCCTGAGTACATTATCAGCGTTCCGATCAGGCCCACTCTTGAGAATCCCTGGGACAAGATGCCGAGCGAAGGGGCGACGATCTGATATACGTAGACTTTTCCTCCGCTTTTACTACTACTCGTGCAGATACAAATACATCCATTCTCATAGACGTGAGATTAAATTGACAAAGATCGACGTGGAAATACAGATGCTTCTCAAGCGAACCTCACACCAGGTAAGCCAGTGGATAAGCCCATGTGCTCTCCCATCGCTGTACAATAGTCTAAGTACATTGCACGGAGTTTGCAGATAAAGCTCAGAATCAAAAAGGATTTCGTGTCAATGTGTATGAGAGCAAAATCTAACCAGGTACATAAGTGAAACAGTGTCACTTCTATTCTATTCAATTTCAGGAGCTTTGTATTCTGTACTGGTATTTCCCTTATAAACTATTGAATAAAATCAGGTCCGCCCAGAAGAGTCGATTCATTCTCGAAGCACTAGATTCCAGCACATGGAGTTGAGAGAGCAAGAGGAAAGTTTGCATGAGGGGAAAGCATTTGCAGCCCGTCGCGCATCTTTTTTTCGGGCCCCTCAGACGGGGTGTCGCGAGGATGCTTGAGGTTGGTTCGGTTCGCCCCGTGTGGGCGATGAGCGACAGTTTCCAAGTGAAATACCTTCTTCTCACGATGAACTCTCCAGAAAAGAGGAAATCTATCCACACCCCCGCAGAGGCAAAATAATTCCCTCAGAGTCGATGCAGCGAATGGAGTCCTTGGTGGGCCAAGCCAGGTGACAGAATCGGCGGAATCGACATGTGTTATTGCCTGATGCAACAAGCTGAGCCAACTTCACCCTGTTTATTCAACTTAAGGGTTAAGCGAAGAATTTCTTCAACTTTGCGCTTCCTTTTCTCCTTTCCTTGCCTTTTGTCGCTCCAATAGCCATTTCCTCTTCGCCTGGGCTGCCTTGCCCGAATCCCATAGCTGCTCGATGGTTTTTTGATCCGACAGCGCCGCGGCCATCTTTCTCTTCAGATCCTGATGCTCGGCCATTTCTGTGGGCGTTCTTTACTATTCTTGTTGGCTTTTCTTCGCCAAATCAAAAGATGAGGCATCCAGGTTACTGGAATTAAAAGTAGCATGAAATTTCCAAGTCAATGTGGGATCAACATGAATCCCCCATACAGAGACGTACCATTTCTTTTATCGTGACAGGAGACAGTGAACAGTGACTGCAAACAAGGTTCTTCTTTGTATCTTGGTTACCTCAAAGAATGCGGCTGATGTTGTGCAACGTGCACTCAACTTGGTGAATCACATTCAACCATACATCACACAAACCAGCTGGCGAACATTTTCTTCAAGTAAGCATAGAAGAATGTAGCTATTTAGCTTCTCACATGCCAGGTCTTTTGTGGTTCGATTACATTCTACGGGAGTAATTCGAAACCTGTTATTACCATTAACTTTCTAAGAAATCATCCATTGTGTAAGAGCTCTCAGTCACAAGAAACATGAAACGAACCAATTTCTCCTTAATAGTTTTCTACGGTTTTTGCCAAGCCACAGTTAAACATTTCCTCAGATCTACCAGCATATCGGCGATTCTTTTGCAGGAAACTACACAAAGCTCGTACATAATGGTGTACTATAGGGTAACCCTCCACTAAGCTTTGTTCGCTATGACATTAAAGTTAAACTAAATAAAAATGTATGCGTTTTATGATCTTTAAGAGTTGAAATAGAGACATCTCTCATAAATAAACGAAGGTGCGGTGGTTAACAAGGCGGTGTCTTTATTGGTATAATAAGAACCCGGCCTTTCCTGCCGAATTTGGGATAGCTTCATTCACAATAAAACAGGGAAATTGCTACTCTCTGTTGATGCAATCATCAAGATTCGATAGTGAGTGTGGTTGATTAGGGTTTATAATAATAGGCTTCCATTTCAATTATATAGATTTGTATTGAATGCCACTGGCTTAGACCACGTGGGCCTGAATCCCGATGAACCAAAAACTAACCAAATCTTCATAACGTCGTAGATCGATCATTATACCTGAACTAAGATTCCATGACAACGCCGAAATACTTTTGGTACACACTTGGAAACAGCCGAATTAGAAAATAAATATATATATAAAGAGGACAAGGACAAAACAATAAAACTTCCAGGAAGTATTGTATCACACATCCTGTGAATCAACCTGAGAAAAAGCACGCTTTAGCGTGAGCCTGGCTGGTATATTTTGACTGGCCCTTTCGGGCCTCAATGATGGCAAGTTAGTAGGCTTGTTGTGAAGCGTGTCATAATAGCTGGAGCTCATTTGCTCAATAGTGAGCATCATAGGAAATAGCTGCTTCTCAATCGCTAACTCTTTACTTGGAGTGGGTGGTGGCACATTTGGAGAAGTGGGTGCGTTTCTAAACGCCATGTTGGAAGCAGTGTCCGTTGACGCTGAGATGCTGCTTTCAGAAGCAATTTCATCGCATGTGCACAATGGACGGCTCGTGTACGGAACCCCGAACTTCTCATTCAGTGGCTCAGCATCTGATGGCGTGTCTGCGGCAAATTCTGGGTTTTCAGAGCTATTGGAGTCGAGAGCATAAAGTAAATCTGACCGATCCGCAACTAATTGGATGATCGACTCGATCCTGGTGGAGGATCGAACTCTTTTCCGTCTAGTGACAGAAGGACTTGGGGGCTCTTCATCAGAGCTATCGTCACTGTGTGAGACGTCTATGCGAGATGGGCCTGAGAAAATTGGCCGTGTTGGTCGATTGGGGGGTTGAAACATGTAAAAGCCGCCAGCGGCCACCCGTGAGTTATCGTTATTTGCTTCATTGGCAGACAGTTGGTCGGCGGATCGACAGATCAGCAGCTCATTCATTATAGCTACCTCAGTTTGCTGGTAATCCAAGGCTGCCCTTCGCAGGGAAGGTACACTGATGTCGTCAGCCTGTTGGTAGATGGGGATCGTGCTCTCGATTGTCTGCAGAGGCTGGTGGCCGATAAGTGGTCCTAAAATATCTGGTTTGGATTGCAGATACTCTATCGGGTTCAAGGGATGCTTGTACACAAAGGACTGTGGTAGCATCTTCCAGTATGTTTCCGCTTGTGCGTAGTCTCCCTCAGACTCAAACATCGTGGCTCGAAGGGCAAGTGATTCTCGATACTCGTGCCATTCGGCGCGGTTTATCTTGCAGACCATGCATAGAACCCTTTTCCACACCACTACTGAGCTGCAAATTGCCTTGGCCTCTGTTAGGCGCCCCCCAGAGAAGTGAGCAAGAGCAAGAGCATGAAGCAGAGTGCAGGCGATCAAATCTTGGTCAGCCATGGCATCAATCAGAGTCATGACTTGATAGTGGGCTGATTCCGGATCTCCCTGCAAGAAGTGACACAGAGCCAGCTGTGCGCACAGCAGGCGGCACTCTGGAAACACAAGGAGGCGGCCGGGCTTTGGCTGCACGCTCCACAAATGAGCTATAGACTGGATAGCCCGTGCATAGTTGCCATTTTGTATATCAAGAGTCGTGGATTCTAGCACGGCTCTGGGGTAACGGCGCAGAAACCGCTCGTAATCTGTGTGCTCAACCCAGGGGCTACTTGGGAAGGTTTCGGGTTCAATGCCCGGCAGAAAGGCAGGGATAAGAGGGACAGGCTGGTTGTGGGTAAGGGGAGTCGTAGTTGGGATGCCAGAGACATGTACAACAGATGAATAAAAATGCCATGCTTCGTGAATGAGACACAGCATCTCGTGTCGCATGCTGAAATCGGGATTGTCAATTGAGAAGCCTCCGATGGGCCGGGATGACGCGTAGTAGGCCGTGTTGATGGTGGCTTTTAATGTATCCAACTCGTTCACGAAAGAGCCATGGCAACCGTGAGTGATCTGGAACGATCTGGGTGGCGTGATTAGTTGCTGTGTTGGCTGGACTATAGGCATGCTAGCACTTACATTGCGATGATAGTCACAATTATTTCCAAGGAACAGTTACTTAGAAACATCTTGTCGCGAATGGCAGAGACGGCAGCTTTGTGGGTGTCCGCGCTGATCTGAATGCCTTGAGTGCGGGGGAAAACGGCAATCAACTCGCGCAGAGTGGTGCGACAGCAGCTGAAGGCGGCATCAATGTGCCGCCAAAGGTCGTGCTGCACCATTGCAAACTCGGAGAGATCATGATGGTATAGCCCGTCTCTGATATAGTGGAGAGAGCCGAACAGTGTCTGTAGCTCGAACCGGAGACTAAACGTGGATAAAGTGGTAGCAGGGTAATCGGATATCAGATTGGGAAGCGCGAAGTAGATCTGTGTTGATGGTTAGTAGCGGTATAAGGCAGGGGTTGACTTTGCTTACCAAGACCGTCAGGTCCCGAGCGCGCTGGGCTCTGGATGCGAGAGTGAGAGAATTCATTTGGCATATGGTACATGGATCACAAGAAAAGAACAAGATGAGGATGGAGATGAAAGAGTTGACAGCACAGCTGGACAAGAAGAGGAGCTAGGAGGAGGGACAAAAACGACGGGGGTCACAAAGAGTATCCGTCATTTGCGAGCAAAATTCACGACAAGGACGAGGAAGAAGAAGAAGAAGAAGAAGAAGAAGAAGAGAAAGAGGCCAAGCTCCAGACGGCTGCAGCAAGCCATGCTGTGGTTTGTGAACTCGGCCATGGTGGGAAAGTAGTGGTGGTGATACAAATGCGATGGATGATCAGAGGACCTCAGGCGGGACAGTGCGAGAACTGGTTCGCATCACAGGCAGGCCAGTCAAGTTGAAGGATTCTGGAGATGGATGGATACTGTGTGTGCTTTTTTCGACGAGGCTAGGCTGGTCGATGGTATGGTCGAGGGCCAAAAGCAATGCATCAAGAGCGGCATGTAGGGGAACGTGTGGCGTGTCAATGGTAAGCTACCGCATCTGAGGAGCGGTGCTGGTCCGCACCCTCCGGGACCACGGCCGAATGGGCGTTGCATGTCATTCTGCGCGTAGGCGAAAACGAAGCGAGGCGACATGCATATCAGTGTTTGTCTTTGATTGTCGGGCTCGGCAGAGCACGCGCCCAGGCCGATGCAACGGGGAAGGGATTCCGGGCTGTGGTGTTTGGGAGGGGTGTAGTGGGAGAGGATGGGGGCCGCAGGGCTCCTTAGGGGGCGTAGGCGTGGGCGTGGGAGGAGGAGGGTGCAGGCCTAGGCGGGCCCAGACAACCTAGCCCCGATGGATGTCGGTGGATGTGAGTGTGGGTGGGTGTGAGTGAATGCATGAATGCGTGAATGCGCGAGTGTGAGAGGAGCAGGGAGGAGGAAGAAGAGAGGAGAGAGGGTGAAGAGAGAGCGAGAGAGAGAGAGAGAAAGAGAGAGACATGCATCTTGGCTCTGACTACCTGAGACTTGATCTGCCGCCACCCAGAGGGAAGCAAACGTGTACCACAGGGAAGGAATATGGTGGGTTGTCATGGTCCTGCTCTGCCTGGAGCCCCACTCACATCGTTGGGAGACGAATTAATTACCTGGCTACTGTGCTCTGCTGTATGTTGTGCGTTCTGCGTTGCGGAGGCCCAGCAAGCACTAAGCATCAGATGAACTCGCCGGGGAAGGGCACTAGAAAGCAACAAGGGCTAGGCCGTTGATTCTAGCGCGGGCATTGACCAGCCCCAACGTCAGCGCAATCACAGTCTGCTCCGAGGCAAAAAGGGCCCAGCAAGCTAGTGGACGATCTGCGTCCTTTAATCTTCCGTCGGCAGTGCTGGCGACGACTCCTCCAAAATCTCTCGCCCTTGCTGATCCATCGGCCCTCACACTGCTGCTGCCATGGTGCTGATGCAGTGTAATGCAACCGACAATGTACCACCACCCTCCTCGCCGCACTCGCCCTAGTCTTCCTTTTCTTTTTTGCTTTTTCCTCGCTGCTTTTGTCCGCTTCGGCCGGGCTGCGGCCTACGTCCAGTTCCAGGACTGCCTGCAGCGATTGGCAACCGCAGGACACCCCGTATCCAAGGACCCGCCGCTGAAACCCGAGGGTCTGAGGGCGTCGCTCACCACCTTGGACGGTGGCCAGCAGCAGCTGGGGCTGGTCTTTTCTGGTGCCTTCCGCAGCGCCGTTCTGTGCGATGACTTCCTGCGCCAGGGCTACTCCGTCGGCGTGACGCTGGACGCTCTCGGTGGCCTGCAACACTATCAGGGCGACCTTGTTAACGCATCGTGCTTCCATGCACCCTGGGTGCCAAAGGAGTCGGACCAGACAAATATCCGGCTCACCGTCCAAGCCAATGTGAGCCAACCGCCGCCCTTGGCAGCCTTCAAGCTGGACGCTGAGATTCGCGGCGCCGACAATCTCGCCGCCGCATGTCTCACTGCCTTCCTGACTCCCAGTATCGGTGCCACCATGTACAAAATCTCATTCTGGGGGCCCCTTGTCGTGCTGCTCGCTGTGCTGCTCGCCGCCGGCTGGCGGGAGACGTTGGACATGGGCCGCATCGACGACGAGCCAAGCGAGTGCCACAACACTGGGAACAGTGGAGCGCACCTGACAAGAATCGCTGACTGCCTGTCATATATCCAGTTCATTTTCTTCTCAGGCGCGCTTAGTCTAAATTACCCGGGCTTTCTCCAGCCCTTTGTGGGCTCCAGTAGCTGGACTACGCTGATGCTGCCTGAGGGTCTCGTTTTCCAGACCTCCGTATACAACGGGGTTGCACATGGCATCTATGAGATCAACGGTACATTTGGAGGTACACCTGGACTGGAGCTCATGACCCAGATCATTGGTGCACCCATCAACAGGTTCACCTGGGCCAATGTCGTTGCCAATGCCCTGCTCGTTCTGCTACTGCTCCTCCTTGTCATCCAGCTCGGCGGAAAGCTCACCTGGACTCGCGACTGGTTTCAAGGCTCGAGTTTCTGGACTATCCACGACCCTGCCCTAGGACGCCGGAAGGCGACTATCTGGGTCGTACTCCGCGTATTTCTCAGCTACTTTATGTTCCCAATTGTCGCTTGGGCCGCGTATCAGCTCTTATGGGCTGGCTTAAACCCAACGTATTACTCAATCGTATCGGCCATGGTCATTTGCCTGGCTGCAATTGCATGCTGGTGGGGATTATCAACGAGAGGCCCAGAAAACATGGGCTATCTCCTCATTGATGGGTTTCAAGGCCAGCAGCAGCAGTCGGGCGATGCTGTGTCACGCACCCAAGATGTGCTTGCCATTGCCACCTTTGCGCTCCTGTTTGCTCGCGGAGCTGCCACGGGGGCGCTTCAAGCAGTTGGAACCATCCAGTTATCCATTTTGATCGCATGTGAAATCACCCATCTCTGTCTTATCGTTTGGGCTCGGCCCGCACCGGGCATGCTAAGCGGAGGATGCCTCATCACCGGCGCGCGACTCTGTGTTTTGCTGCTAAACGTCGCCATGATACCAGGTCTGTCCAGCCTTTCCATCCGAAGTGGGGTCGGCTACGGGATCCTTGCCTTTCATGCACTCGTCTTGATTGCCCTGTTTCTTGTGCCATCGCTCTATGGACTCGCCGGGCTTGCATATGAAGCTCGCCGTGATTGGAGGGCAGCGAAGCCGCTGGAAGCCGCTGCGCAGTCCCGTCGAGAAGAACGACCACAGGTACATACAATCATCACCGTTCTCAAGTCACTTGGTACGTGTCTGACTAGAAACTAGATTTACGGCCTCCGTCAGCTCCATAGGCGTCCAACCGCTCAAACTAACCTATCCACCCGCGTGAATCGCACATCGGGTGACACATCATTTAGTTCTAACGACAGCATATTCAACAGCTCAACGCTCGATTCAGAGCCCGCTCCACCTGAGCAGTTGCGAACATACTTCCGCTCCCCAAGACCAGAACCGCTATCCCTCACGGCCGCCAAAAGTGGCCAGAAGTGCACTGCCGAGGACACGTCTTCTTCGGTCAACAGGCCACAGGCACTGAACCAGGACCAGAACGACCTTGTCGAAATCTCGCACCAGTTGCCCATGCCGTCACCGTCAAATCCGAATGTCGACTATTCCTTCCGGGAAGCAGACTTATACTACGTACAACCCCGAAGGCTTTCCTTTCGTAGGACAGAGGCGGACCCGTCCGGCTTTCCTGCCTCCTCTGCCCAATTCATGGGGAAGATCAAATCCTGGATGCAATGGACTTAGCGCATCCTGTCACTGCATGTAAAATGAACAAGCAAGCGGTACTCCGACCTAAGCCAACGAAAAATGCAGCACTGCCGACCCCCCCCCCCCCCCCCCCCCCCCCCCCCCCCCCCCCCCCCCCCCCCCCCCCCCC
>KV875229.1:2899600-2910775 GCA_001879505.1 Calonectria pseudoreteaudii
AAAAAAAAAAAAAAAAAAAAAAGGACGATATCTAAGCAATGATTTCCATCTTGTTTTAGTTTCCATGATCTACTCCTATTAATGATTACTGGACCTGTTTGTTGGCCCCTTCGCCATCGCTCTGGGCATGAATTGCAACGTCCGATAATTGTTATATCTGCTGGATCTCAGATGGGCCAGACGCTACCATATCCCCTCGGTTGCATGGCTATCGCGAGCGGAGAGACAGGAAACCCTTGTGCACGCCGGTTGTGTGCGGGGACACATTTCAAGCAGCACAAGGCAGGTGGGCTGTGTGTCAGGAGCACCACCAGGCGCCTGCAGGTAGAGCAAAGGGGACAGGATGAAGCTTTCTGGTCGTTACACAGCATGTTGGTTTGGCGATACCCTGTAAGGGAGGGCGTGGCTGTAGCTGTTGAGGGTCACGAAACAGAAGCCCCGAGGAAACAGGGTCACACGACATTGGTGTGTGAGGGAGCCAGAATGGTAAGAAAGCATGGACAGGGAGAATAGATAACTTGCCTGTGCCCAGGAAATATGGATGCATTTAAATACGTAGTATAATAGAAGCGGGGGTGGATGAAGTATGTTTATACACAGTGATATTAGACGGAACATAGAATTGTACATTAATAAGGATGTTGCACCCTTGATGGCTATCATCCATGATAAGGGTATTTTTCAGTTTTGAATCTAGTTCGCTAAAAGCTGGACGCTGTAAATGCATTTGTGATCCGATCTTCGCCTATTTTGCATAGCATTATCTTTAGTGGCGGCTGGTTGTTTGCATATATGGGCTAATATAGCTTTGTCGTTTGGCACTCAAAGATTGAATACTAAGTAGGGTGCAACTATGCTGTGGTAGTTAGATATATAAGCAGTAGACTTTAAAAGCAGTCAAGACTCTTGATTTTTTTTTTTTTTTGAATGAAACCCAGATGTGACTGAAAATGGGACGTTTGTCTGACTTTTGATCCTGCAGCCTCTTGTTTACCCTGTGCGCGGTGATTATTCCCCAGCGTTTCGGTTCTTGGACCCCGTGCTCGCGCGCCGGGGTCAAGCCCCACCAAGATGTGGCGCCGTGCGACTCCGTCCCACCTCCGCCACCTATGATTGGCATGATCTCAAGGTGGCGAGCCTCTTCCGCACCCACGCCAATCGACGACTACGACGACGACGACGACGAGGCCCTCGCCTGCCCGACCGCCCACGATGAATGCGCCCCAGAACCTCCTGCTGCGCGCGCTGCGGGCATCCCGCCAGACGCCCCGCTGCGTCCGCGTTACCCGGCCCGTCCCCGCTCGGCGCTTCAACTGGTCCGCCTTCCGCCGCAGCTCCGGCAAGAAGCAACCATCGGCCGATGACCCAGAGTTTGTGTCCATTGTCGATGCGCCGCCGCAGATAGTGCGCGCCGGAAAGCGTCACGGCCCAGGTCTCATTATTCTCGGTGTGTTTATTAGTTTTTTGTAATGGAATTGGAAGAGAACGAATTGCAATTGCGAAAGGGAAAAAAAAAAAAAGAAACCTGAGCTGACTTTTGAACCGTGTAAACAGCCATTATCCCCATCACAGCCTTCATTCTCGGCTCGTGGCAGGTCCAGCGCCTCGGGTGGAAGACGGAGCTGATTTCCAAGTTTGAGGACCGCCTCGTGCGCGACCCGCTGCCACTGCCTCCGACCATCGACCCAGACGCCATCCACGACTTCGACTACCGCCGCGTTTACGCAAAGGGCCACTTCCGCCACGACCAAGAGATGCTCGTTGGGCCGCGCATGCGCGACGGCAGCGACGGCTTCATGGTAATCACACCACTCGAGCGCGAGGGCGGCTCCACCATCCTCGTCAACCGTGGCTGGATCGACAAGAAGCACCGCGCCCAGAGCACCCGCCCTGACAGCTTGGTCCAAGGCGAGGTCATCGTCGAGGGACTCCTGCGCGAGCCCTGGAAGAAGAACATGTTCACCCCAGACAACCAGCCCGAAAGGGGGCTCTTCTTCTTCCCCGACGTGAAGCAGATGGCTGAGCTGACAGGCAGTCAGCCCGTGTGGATCGAAGCTACCATGGGTACGTTCTATTTTACAACAAACTGACCCCCCCTCGCCTGAGGAGGTTGGCACGTCCCGAGGGACATTTCGCTAAACTCATTTCGCAGAACCCGAGTTCATGAAAATGGTCGACTACGAGGCTCGCGGCGTTCCCTATGGTCGAGCCGCCGAGGTCAATCTCCGCAACAACCACGCCCAGTACATTTTCACATGGTATGCAGCACCTACCCACCCACCCCTTTCGATTCCCCATATCCTAGTTCAGTTTCCCCATGTCCGTGGCCCTAACAAATCATAGGTATGCTCTGTCCGCTGCCACAACTATCATGTTGTGGATGGTCATCAAGAAACCCTCATCAGCCGTTGCTCGACGTGTGGCCCGTTCCAAAGGCCTATAGGCTAGAAAACAAAAGCCAAGCCGCCCCCCCTTAAAAGAAAAAAAAATCAGCATGACAAAAAACCCACCCCATTCATATTCACGTGTAAAGTAAAGTAAAGAAATCATGTGTTCTCTGTAACGTCCTCTTCAACGTCGCCCTGCACTCGCTTGACACGGCGTTTCTTGGCGGGTTGGGGAACTGGCATTCTCAGTTCCTGGATGAGTTCTCGCGGCAGATGTTTCTGCGCCAGCGAAAAGACCGTGGAACGAGCTCCGATCTGGCGTTGCCTGTACTATAGTTAGAATCCAGAAAAGAAATGAAACAAGGAGCTGATACCCGCTACATACCTCTTCATCAACGTCAAGACGTCGCTTTCCTCAATAGTCTTTCGTTTGGCGTGATCCGCATATGCGCCAAGATCATCACCTAGTTGCTCAAAGAACCACTCAGACGCCTGTGACAGAGCCTCAAGTGTCTCTGCAGATATCCGTTGATTGCCAATCCCGGAAGATTGAAGTGCGGTTTGAGCAACTCTTTTCACAAAAGAGGAGGGTAGTGCTGGGTATTCGACGCCGTATTTTGAGATTCGCTTTTTCTTCTTTTGCGGTTTGAACGAGGATTTAGTCCTAGTTGAATGATGTTCTGGTTCAGTCTCTGGTCTAACAGCATCATCTTCGATAATTGAGCTGTGATCGTCGAATCCTCCTTGGTCATCGAAACCCCAATTGTTCTCGTCGAGATTCCCATTGTCGAAATCGAACCCTCCCACGTCAGGGCCTCCCACGTCTGAATCTGAACCTTCAACTACCACACCTTCCATGTGCTCGTTTCGCGCTGCGTGTGCCACCGCCTCGGTAACAGACCGGTCAACAATGGGTGACGTTGGGGGAGCGTCTGCGCCTGGCTCCGACATTACAAAGGTGGTTTGATCGCCAATTCCCATAGGAATCTCAAAATCAAAGCCACTATCACGCCCGAACGGCAACCGACCCGTTTGGTCCATCTCGATGCTGTGATCGCTTGTTAATAGCTTAATTACAACTGGGGCTGGCGGTTGGGGCTTACGGTTCAAGGCTCGGTTCGTCTTCATCAAGTTGCCTCTCGCGAATGTCATCAAGCAGGCCAGGGAAGAAATCGGACTGCTGACCAATCTCTTCCGATGTGTCGTTGTCTATATCGGGCATTCCCATGCTCCCCATGCTCCCTATGCTGCCTCGAGATAACCTGGAAACAGATGGTTCGTTGGCGAAACGGCGGGGTAGTTCGATTGACTGGACTGTCAAGTTCCCATCATCGACTTGTGACAGGCGCGGCGGCCGCGGGTCATCTTCAGAATCGTTATCCCAGTCATCGAGGGGGAGTGTGAGGGTGGGCTCAATCGGCAAGTCGTCGTCGTCATCGTACAGATCGTCATCTTCATCTTCTCGGATCGGCTCAATCGTCGACTTGTCCTGTGGTGAAGACGAGGATGAAGGTATGGGCTGACTCGCTGGCGCTAGAACTTTGCTCAGGTTTCGAAGAATCCCCATAGGTGTTTCGCGCTGCTGCATCAAACTGCGCCGCCGTTTCTTGCCCGGTGTAAACATGGCAGTGCGACGTTGATTGAGGGCGCGGCGCGCAGCTTTTGCGTGGGGTGTCGGCGCATTGTTTCGCTGGCCGCCAGAGGCTGGCGCTCCGCGGCGAACAGAGTTGATGAGGTCACGAGTTGCGCTGCGATCGAGGGGAGTGTGGACGAGGCGACGGTTGGGAGTTTGGGAGGGTGTCCTGTTTCTCGGAGTGGTGCTCATGGTGAGGAAGGATACTCCGAGCTGGGGCCACTGCAGTGGCCGAGTGGCGGAGGACACTGGGAAGGGGGAAAACTCCCGTGTTGGGACTTGGCGAGATTGAGGATTGAGGATCGGGTAATGCGGCGCGAGCCGTTAATTGTGGTGTTGAGGATGTGATGTCTTGTGTCATATGTCGTGGGGCTACTTCAGAAACGCGACTGTCAAGCTTCGGCGGGATTGAGCAAAGACGCGCCGCACTTGGTGGGGTCCTCCCGCACGGGCCACACACTCCGGAGAGCCTCCACCGCCAGAGCCGGCACTACGGGCTATCAACGAACACATTTGCGAGGGACGGGGCCAAGCCAAGGGATGTTGGAATAAAACAACTGAGAAACAGGTGGCCCCGTTTTCTTACAGCTCTGAGGGGTTTTCACCGGGACTGCTTCAGGCCGCGAATTGAAACATCCAATCCTCGTGGGGGACCCGACGCCGGATGCAAGCACTGCCGGGGCCGTTCGTCTGGTAGGTCGGATGAGATGTCGGGTCTACATGGCTGGAAACAAGACCGACTCCTTGGGCCGAAACCAGCCCTGGATCCTGGAAGGATGTGTCAAGTGTCAAATGTCTGCCTCGTCCGAGAAGATACTGCGAGGCCTAGGCGCTGTGGGGTTACACGCGGTCACATTTCAAGACGGGAGCTGTCAGGGTTTGACATGCATCCTCCCAATGAGGACTAGAGGGCCGCCGCAACTATGAACGATTGCTTGGTCATGGGATACCAAGGTTTAAGTTAATAGTCGTCTTGGGTCTTGATTTTGAATATCCGACCACAGACGTCAGCCCGTTGTCATTCCCGCCACTTCTGATCGATTAATTGATTGATTAATTGATTGCTGCTGACGGCGGCTGGAGCGATCGGTGAGGTTCTGTGCGGTCATCCTGACACAACAGACTCAGGTGAGGCAAGCTAGCAGCGATGCAAGGGAAAAAGAAGCAAGAGAGAAGGAGAAAATTGATTTTTTTTTCTAAAAAAAAAAAACCAATACATGGGGTACAGATTGTGGTGGTCTGGACAGGGTCTTTTCTGCTCTGTGGGTAAGATGGCAACTCCGTAGGCTGGATGGAACCTTGCATGGAACCTTGGGCGAAAACAGCCCCCGTCGTCATCAAACACCAAATGCGAACAGCATTACATCATTGTCAAACGAC
Source organism: Calonectria pseudoreteaudii (assembly GCA_001879505.1). Classification (NCBI taxonomy): domain Eukaryota; kingdom Fungi; phylum Ascomycota; class Sordariomycetes; order Hypocreales; family Nectriaceae; genus Calonectria; species Calonectria pseudoreteaudii. Next base: position 2,905,001 of record KV875229.1, read on the forward strand.
ACCCTTGCATACCAGCCATTTGCTCGTGGGCACGGCGTTCTACGGGTTCAGCATGCTCAACACCAACCTCCCCAAGGCTGTCCGTTATCATGCAATAACAAGGTGGAATGGGCTGCGTGTCGTTGGGATGCTCGCTAGCCAAGAACCCCTGTTCCACGAAAGTGAGATGGCCTTGTCGCGACAACTCGCCGTGGCCAATCTTCTCCGGCCAAGAGCCTGAGGATAAGCGCCAGCAGCCAACGGCGCAGCAGAGTGACCTGTTAGCCCAGGATGGCCTGCCAATAGAAGCCACAGCCTGTGTCTTAATCACTCGTGCGAGCCCCCGTCGAGCGGCTATTGAAGCAACTTCGTGACTCGCCTCCTCCCGCAGGCATGAGGCATGCAACATGTTTCCTCCAGTGCGTCTTCCCGCAACTTAGCTGCCGACCAGCTCCAGCTCTAGCTCCAGCAAGCAAGCAAGCAAGCAAGCGGCAAACAGGCCCTTCCAGATCGTAGCATTGAGAGCTCCAGCAACTTCAGCCCCTCGTGCGCCACTACGCTGTGTGGCCCAGGCAGCTTAGCCACCCCTCCTCACTCCCCTTGCTTCCACCACCAAAAACACCCAATCCACAATCCGCCAGAGTAATTGATCAACAGCTCAATCCAATCCCAAGGCGGCGGCAGACGACGTCCATTGATTTGCTTCTGCATTCCCATTTGATGCCCCGTTTCTTTTTGCTGCCTGCTGCTGCTGCCTCTGTCTGATAACCCAATCAGCCAACTTGTGTCTGACGGCTGGTCACACTCGCCGCCAGTTGTAATTTTCTTGCTCGCTTCCTGGACAAGACAAGACCTTCAAATCAAGACAAAAAAAACAAAAAAACGGCCTTCTTGCACATTGCGCTTCCCCATTTGACTGTCTTCTTCCTCTCGCATCTCGCTCCCTTCTCTCCGCCACCGATCCACCCATCCCTCACACCAACCTCACGGTAGCAAGGAACAAAGCCAGGCCTCACACCACTCGCTCGCCCGCCCGCTTCTCACCACTCACGTTGTTGTCGCTGCCGACTCACTCCCCAAAGTCCCCACGAGCCAGGCTCCACCATCCCCGAGGCGCCCACCCACCTGCTTCAGGCCCAGCTTGACTTTCCGCCATACTTCACCTTCTAGAGCTGCTTTCCCCATCTCGTCTCGTCTTGTTTTCTTCTCCAACTCTTCCCCTCCTCTGCTGCCCATCTCCCTTCTACTCTGCGAAGCCTCATCCCACATTGTCGCCTGCTGCACCACCGACCTCTCATCGCCCCTTCTTCACCCTGGCCCTCCATATCGTCGCCATCCAGCCACAGCGCAGCTGAGTTCTCAACAAGCCCCAGCCAACGATAGCAGCGATCCTGTGAGTCCCCCTGCCCCCCCATTGGACCTCTTCTTCCCTGGCCCGTGGCATCCCCACCCACTTTCCAGGCGCCAGCCAGACACCCCCCGGTCACCTCCAGAAGCTCCGAATCCCAGCGGCCCAGGATCCCACCAAGGCTACCACTGCTGGTTGCCCTGCTGGCCCCTCACGCCCCCTTGTCCATGACCCCGAGCAGAGAGGCTAGCAAGCTGGCTGGCACCTCCCAAGCCCAAGAGGCTAGCAAGGCTAGGGACTGTGGCCAGTGGTGGCATTGGTGGCCAACCTGGTGTGCTGGTGTGGGCGGCGTCCGGGCGGGCGGTGGTGGTCCCTCTGTGCAATCCCATAACTCATCAGCCCCCTCCAGCAGCAGGTGGACGGTGGATCGCTCTGATCGTTGAATCTCCTCCTCCTGTGGCCTCACCTCCTGCGGCACAAAACGCGTGAACCACGACTCGGCTGTGTCAAGTTCTTTCTAATCCTCATGCAGCCTTGAAACTCCTCCATCAGTTCGCTGTACCCCCGTTTCTGTCGCCTCTCACGCCTTCGACCATCCTCCCTCCTCCTCGCCAGTCCCTGCCGAATCCGTTAATTCTTCCCCCACCCACCTTTCCTCCCTCGGGAATACTTCAGAGACACGACCTCACCTAGAACACGTTGCTGGCAAACTGCTCTCCCGACCCTGACTCCCCCGCCGCATTCATTTCCCAGAAACGCACCACCCCGAACATCGTCATAGGATCTCGCAGCAATGGCTCAGCCCGGGGTACAATCTCTGAAGGTTCGTGGCCGATTTGCTGGTCCGACGCAATGCCTACTCGATTTGCTGACCGCTGCTGCAGTGTGTGGTGACTGGTGACGGTGCCGTTGGCAAGGTTCGTCCTTCTCTCCTTCCCCCTTCCCCTCCCGATGTCCATCTTCGCAGCCGCCGAGATGATCTCCGAGTTTTCTGGCTGACAGGCAGCGCAGACATGTCTTCTCATCTCGTACACCACGAATGCCTTTCCTGGCGAATACATCCCCACCGTGTATGTACCCTCCAGCTTCGCCTGTGACGCAACCAGAAGTGCTAATGTGCTACGCCCATGCAGGTTTGATAACTACTCGGCAAGTGTCATGGTCGATGGAAAGCCCATCAGCCTAGGTCTTTGGGATACTGCTGGTCAGGAAGATTACGACCGTCTTCGCCCGCTCTCATACCCGCAAACCGATGTCTTCTTGATTTGTTTCTCCATCGTCAGCCCCCCTTCTTTTGATAACGTCAAAGCCAAGGTACGTTGACAGGCTCGAGTCCGCGACGCCAATGTTGCTCTTTGACTGACTCAGCATCTATCAGTGGCACCCAGAGATCGATCATCATGCACCCAACATTCCCATCATCCTCGTCGGTACGAAGCTTGATCTGCGGGAGGATGCCGCCACGCTGGAATCTCTGCGCCAGAAGCGTATGGAGCCAGTCACGTACGAGCAAGCTCTGGTCTGCGCCAAGGATATCAAGGCCTACAAGTACCTCGAGTGCTCTGCGCTGACCCAGAGAAATTTGAAGAGCGTCTTTGACGAGGCTATCCGGTTAGAATCCATCCCTATCCAGCTCCTCGCCTGACCCGGAGAAACCTCGAGCCCACGTATCCGTTCGCTAACAAATCTTACAGAGCTGTGCTGAACCCTCGACCTCAACCCTCAAAGCAGAAGAAATCCAAGTGCTCGATTCTGTAGACTTCTCGGCACGATTAGTTTCAACGACGTGCGTCTCTACGGCGCAACACGACAACATGATGGTTCCCAGGACACGACAAATTTCGCGATATAAGACGGCGGCTCACGGTTCTCTTCGGGCTCTTTCCCCCACACAACTGCATGTGACGATGGACTTTGCGAGGCGGTTCTTGATGAAGTTTTTTTTCCTGATTTTCTTTTTCCAAACAATATTCCATATACCTCCACGCGGAGGAGATCATCCGACACTGGGAGTAATTCAGGAACCGTCCGCGATTTGGAAGCTTCGTTTTGCTATTGCCCAACAGCAATGAGCACCCTTCTGGGGGGCACGCTGAAGTTTTCCCTCGAGGCCTTTCATGTGACTCGAGGCTCTTGGAAGCTTGTTTTTGGCCAGTTCGCAGAACACATCTCTGTGTTTCTCCATGGCCAGAGGGGAAAGCCGTACAGGCTGCTTCAAGGAGGACCGCCCCCAATGGTCATTTTCCACAATGTTCATCCAAATACACAATATCCCTTTTCTTATTTTTCCTGTTTTCGTTTTGTAGATGGTGGGGATATTTGTTTGCAAAGTGTAGCATAACGCATCATACAGATGGGGCCCAATCCAAGTGCATAAATGGGGGACCAAGCTTCAGATGACTCTGCTCTGTGAAATTGAAACGGCAAAGTAGTATGTGATGGATTGACAGGAACGAGACAGAGCAGATAGCAGGGATCTTTGACAGGTAATCAATATTGATATTTTTGGTACTCAAGTGCATGATACAATTTCGACTTCTTGTTTCGAGGTGAATATTCCAATCCAATCGTTTTGGGATAACTCTCTCATGTTTAGCTGTACATGACAAATGGCAAGCCAACTTTTTTGTATTCCATCATCAAACTCAGTGCGTGATCCCACGTAACCCATATTCTTTTTTTCCCTCTCTCCGCATGACAAGATTCAGTTTGTTTCAGGTAAACCGATTTTTCTCCCAGTCTCCACTCCCAACCTAGAAGGCATATATGTATGTATGTATATTTGTATTAAGGAGCTTTAGTAGAAGAATAGAAGGCGCAAGTGATTAATGAGGCAAAGTGCCAAGCAAAACATCGAGGAGCGCAACTCAGTAAGTGCCGGGAACACGACCACGGCGACTGGGGTGGATACTGTCCTCAATGCTTTGCTGATTGCCATTGGTCTCTTTGGCAGTCTTCTCGCGCTCGATGCGCTTGGCCCGGTTCTCATTCAGCTTTTGGTTCTTCTCCTTGATCTTTTCTTGGCGCTTTCTTGTCTTCCCTCCGCCACCGGCACTGTCGCACAAGTTAGCCAATGCAATATTGCAAGATTTCAATTGGAGGATTTGTTTTCTCCCTATGCGCATGTTTGACCGAAGGATCTAATGGCACGGCGTGAGGGAGGGGGAAGGCGGGGGGTGTGCTGGGATTGAAAGCATATGCAGTGTAGCGCAGAGATGAATAGTCCAGCTCGGCACTTCTTGCCAGCCAGCCCAGCCATACGAAGGTCGCGCAGCCCGGGAGCTGAGCAAACAGGCAGCAAACAGGCGAGGGGAGGAGGAAAGGGGGGGCGGGCGGGTGGTATTGGGCCCCAAGGGAATCGCCCTGGGCCAACGATTGAGGAGAGGCCGGAACCGGTTGGCGAGACAGAGGTGGAAGAAGGTGGTTGGAAGGTACGGTTACTTACGTTAGCTCGACATTGATTCGGCGAGGAGGAGAAACACCGTCATCGAACATGGAGTGGTGAAACTTGTCGAGGCAGGTTCGCATGTGCCAGACCTTGGAGAACTCGACGAAGGCGATGCCGCGACAGGGCTTGTCGTCCTTGGGGTCGCTCATGCAGCGGACCGACGAGGGTTGAAGCGACGCAAAGTGGGCTTCGATGGTGGCCGCGGTAGCAGTGAAGGGGAGGTTGCCGACGAAGACAATGTGGCGGTCGGCTTTTTGAGCAGAGTTGCTGTCGTCGTTTTTGTTTGTCTGGTCGGCGTCATTCGCAGCGTTGGTAGCGGTGGAGGCAGTTGTGTCGGTCTCTTTGGATGCCTTCTTTTGCTTTTTGCTCTTCTTCTTGCCCTGGTCAGCGTCGGTGTTTGCGCCGGCGCCTGCATCTGCGCCAGTTGCATCTGTTTGATCGTCCTGCTTCTTCTCCTTGGACTTCTTCTTCTTCTTCTTGTCCTTCTTTACGACGTCGTCTGCGTCGGCGGCGTCTGCAGAAGCAACGGGCTCTGCATCAGCCATTGGCGAGTCGCCGGCGGTGGCAGCGGGGTCGACAGCATCTTGGGCAGCGTCTTCCTGGTCGTCGTCTTGGTCGGGCAGGTCCTGGAGGTTCTTGCGCTTGTCCTTGCGCTCCTTGCGGGACTCCTTGTGTTTCTTGTCCTTCTTGTCCTTCTTATCCTTCTTGGAAGACTTTTTTACCTTGGCGGCATCGTCATCGTCGGAGCGCTTGCGCTTCTTGGAGGGGGCCTCGGTATCGAGATCGGCATGTACATGGCTGTCGTCGGCCTCAGCGGCTTCCCTTGCTCGTTTGCTCTTCATGGGTAACTCGGTGTGGAAGAAAGGCTGACTGGTTGGATGGGGGTTGATGGTAGAGTGGGAACGGGGGCGGATGCAGGCAGGATGAAAAAAAAAATTGCAAATGCTACTGTTACGCACAGGACGCGGGATCAGCGTAGGTCGAAGGAAAAGAAAAAAAA
>KV875229.1:2911136-2977970 GCA_001879505.1 Calonectria pseudoreteaudii
GACACGGGAGAAGCCTTTTTTGGATTCCTTGGCCTTGCCGGTGCCGGGGTGAGAGTGGCAGAGAAGGAGGGGGAGGGGTGTCGCGGGTGTCGTAGCGGCGCACAGCAGCTCAATGTCAAGCTGCAAGCAAGCAACAAGACAAAAGTAGAGGCCGTATTGTAACTCTGCAAGAGCCGTGATTCGTGGCTTGGTCACGGCATGGGCTATGTGAAAGATGTGGACGCGAGAGAGGTCCTTGTTGCTTTCGAAACCCAGCGTCTGCTGTCTCTTCCTCCATCTGCACGTTTGAATGCTGATCAATGACTCTGGTTTCTGAAAATTCTCCTCTCTTTTCTTTTTTCTTCCCTCCCAGTTCTCGCCTCCCCTCTCTGTCCCGTCCGTGTGTGCGTGTGCGTACCCATGTGCCGCCCGGCTGCCTTGCTTGCAGTTGGACTAGTTGGTTATGTTTTCTTTTTCCTGTCCGTTGCAATCAACCGCCCGCCCCTCTCTTGGTCCAAAATTCTTTTCCTTTCTTTTTCTTCCTTTGCCCTCTTATTTCTTTTTCCCTCCCCGTCGCCGGTGTCTGACGCAACCTTACCCAGCAATTGATCCTTGGTCTCCGGCGCTAGAAGCCACTGTGCAACGGGCATCGAATGCACGCAACCTATTAGTCTATTCTCAGGATTCGGACGACAGTCAACGGACAGTGGGGCGGCGGCGGCCAAGAAAACGTGTGTTGCTCAAAGGGCTAGCTGGGCTAGTCTGTCCAGCTGGTGCACAACGTATGCAGCTCAGCCCGGGGGGTCCTTTTGCAGGGCCTAGGCTTCCTGCTGAGTTGGAGTCTGTTTTTTTTTAATCGCCCATGTATATGCAACGCAGTGCAGTGCACGCATGCGCGTGTCTTGTAGCCCATGTATGGGCTCCTGTAATAGCCTCCTGACTGACGGGCTGACCTCTAACTGGGTACGGTAGGTACCGGGCCCCAAGACCCAGTGCCTGTACAGTAGCTCCGATCTTCCCTGTCATCATCGTACAGTTACCTCTTGACCGGATTGCTACGTCCTCCAACCGGACAGCAACACAACCGCAACCCCAGCGACATAGTTGCTCATGCAGTGCAATTGATCCCACGGGTCCCCCAGGACGGGTCCCCTCCCAGACCCAATTGCTTTTCAGAAGCGGAAAAAGCGGTGGGAGCAAAAAAAAAAAAAAAAAAAAACAAAAAAAAAACACATAAAAAAAAAAAAAAAAAAAAAAAAAAAAAAAAAAAAAAAAAAAAAAAAAAAAAAAAAAAAAAAAAGGACGGAGCCTGTCTCGTGGACGGCTGAAAGGAAAAGAAAAAGACCAAAGGCGTTGTGCAACCCTCCGCAGCTCGCTTCAACCAATGACCCCTCCAAGCCGCCAGGTTTCGGTTGTTGAGTATGACAGCGGTGCAAGGATGCCATGGCCCAAGAGAGCCGGATACTGTTGAATCAACGGGGTTTTGGGGGCTCCTGGGTCAGCTGGAGGCCCGTGTGACATCTGTCGTCCCTTGATCGGACCCAGTCCGTGTGTGGCCCATGCCTGGATGTCAGCTGTCCGCAGACACAGCATACAAAACATCCCGGCATGGCAGTGACAGATAGGAAGCCATAGGCTTTGCCACTCACCATTTCTTTTTTCTTCTGCTGTTGCTGTTGCACCGCTCCGATATCTATCCCTTTCCGGCCGAGCCCTTTCAGCCTGCGCCATTGCCTGACGTGCACATTTTAGGGTCCATGCACACAATCACAGTTGCAGTTGATGTCTCTCCTTCACATCACCTCGCATGAAATGCCTCCTCACATCACCAGGCTTTTTCGAGACATTGACAGGAGTGGCGGCACGTCACATCATCCACCCACCTGTGGCCTCCCAAGACCACCCAATTGCTAAGGTACATGTCGCATCACATCTGGCCCGGCCAAGGAGAAGGCAAAGGACTGTGCTGAGCGCCGGCGTTACGTGTCTCGTGTCTCGTGCGACTCCCTCCCAGGGTCAGGACAACGCCCGCAGATGGCGAGAGCGACGGAGGCAACGGTGATGGGGGGGTGTAGGAAGGCGAGAGGGAAAAAAAATAAATAAATGGGCACACTCGAGGACAGGAAACAGGGAATAAAAAGAAAACACGAACAGGAAAAAGAAAAAGAAAAGCCTATTGAGAACGTGTGAGATGGCGGGCAAGCGCGTGTGTGTCCCCCCAAGCCATGGACAAACGAGGTACATTTTGCGAAAGAGACTTAACTTGGCTGACTTTGCAAGGTACGAGTGTGCTTCTCCATAGCCTTTGGTTTCGTGTGAGGGGAGGGAGGATGCTTCCATCCTTGCCTCCTGCTTCTCTCCGAGGTTCGACCCACCCGCTAACACCCAAGGTAGGTAGTTAGTTGTTCTGGCTCTTGTTTCTCTCTGGCGGCATCTTGTTTGAGAGTTGATGGAGACTGAGTATAAGAATTTGCCGCGCTTTCCTCGTTGTATCTCAGGACTCCTTTCCAAGAGATATTTTCTGTGCTTACCACCGTTCATCCACCATGCCTCGTTTTTCTCACGCACACACACACACGCACACACACACACACGCAGAAGCGAGCGAGCACAGCCTACGCCATGAAGAGACGGGGAAAAAAAAACAATAAGTGTCAATACTGGCGTCTGCATACATACATGACACAATAAGCGTGCCTTACTGTACTAGACCACCACACAACGCACTCGCGCGCACACACACTCACACGCACATACACATACATACAGACGTGCATGCTGTACTGTACTAAAACAATACACCCCTACTGCTAACTGGAGGCCACTCCACACGGGGGCATCCACACACTGTAAAGACGACACCCTGCCTCCACGCGGCTGTCAGTTGCGGCGCACGAAGAAAGCACCCCCTTGTCTCCGGATCCCTTGTCCTTGCCCCATGCGCAATGCCCCCCTCAAGTCATTCGCACCGGTTTTTCTTCATCAGGCCCCCGGTTCCATCCCATCTTTTTAACTGCCCGGCCGCTAAACCAACTAACGCAACTTCGGACCCAGGTCTACGGAGTGCCCTATCTGCCCTCCATCGCATCTCGCCGCATCCCTACTAGCTGGGGCAGTCCTGACGACACTCGGGTTCCATTCGCAAGGTGTTCTGTATCCGCTCCTTGCACTAACTACCGACCTGTTGTCAGTGTCCATCCATGATCCTTTCATGCTTGGCTTCGCTCCCTCGCTACCGCAGCCAACCAAGCGCTTGGAAATCAAACCCTTTTACGCCGCCGCATGTTCAGAGCCCCTGCGGCGCATGCCATCGACGGCCGTAGCCCGCTCCGTGCAGCTCCCGGCCAGCCCCATGGCTTTTCTGGCAGCCTTCCCGCATTGTCCCAGACAGACAGACATGCGCTCCACCAATACCACCTCACACTGCCATTACCACTACAACCGCAGCACAGCCAGCAGCAACACGTACAGGAACCCGGTAGGTACAGCGCTACACGGCCTCCCTCCCTGTGCTACCACACACACGCACGCACCCACGCACCCACGCATATACCGACCTGCCATGTCTACCTGCCTGCCTACCTACATAGCTAGAATCGCACCCTCGCACAACACAACGCACACGCGCACACATCACATCGCCCGCCTCTTTCTCCCTCTCCTCCCTGGCTTCTCATTCCCGCTGTTTTTTCTCCTCGTTCTTTTCAGATCATCCGCGCCCTCTCCTTCTCTCCCTGTGCCTTTTGCCCTGTGAGGCCCTCAACTCGCCGCTCCCAGCCCGTTCTTGGTCTCCGCCGCCTCCGCCATCAACTCCGCTTCCCGGCATACACCCCAGTAATCCGACGCTCTCTAACAGAAAAGCTGCCGGGCCCCCCAATCTCGCACACCCAGGGATCTGCTACATGCAAGCTCCCGTGTCCTGTGTCTCGTCTTTTCTTTTGCCTACTGCTACTGCTGCTGTGTTGCTGCACCCCCCTCCAAGGATCCGGCTCAGCAACCAGCCCAACCCAACCAGATGAATGGATGCGTTTGGACAAGAAGGAGGGTTGGATGACATCGCTACCAAACAACAGGCGAGATGAGGCCCGCTGCGCACTAATAAGTGCAGCCCCTACCCGCTCCAACCCGAATCTCCAGCTCAGGTCCCGCGCCTTGCTGCGTCTCTAATTGTTATATACTTCGTCAGATTCCCGGGGTTGCCAGCTTTCTACTCTGTTCAGCCTCCCTCTCTTCTCCTACACTCTCTTCCCTCTTCTGCCATACAAGACTCCTCTTTTGCATACCCACCCCTCTCTCCTCCGTCTTACTCCTTGTCTAACCAAACCTCTCCTGCCTTCTTTCCCCCCTTGTTGCTCGAGTCTCGAGTCTCCCCCCCCTCGGATTCTTCATATACTCCTCGTTGTTTCAAATTCTTCCGTCACATTGTTCTGAACCCCCGTTGATATTTTTCCCGTCGTCAACTTTACCATCCCGCCATCAATCCCCCCACGCCTCGGCTGCTCCTAGGCGACCCCCCCTTGAAGAGATAATTCCTCTTCTCGCTTTTCCCCGTTGCCCACACCATCATGCAGCTAACCTGGGACCTGGGAATGGACCATGTCCGGTCCTGGGTCCTCGTGGGTGGCTACAAGTTTAATGACTCCTTTGATCGCCCCGTGGATTGGAGTTCCACCATAGTGACTGGCCTCTCCGAGGCCGCCGCTGCACCCCAGCCGGTTGCTGCGAGTGCTCATCTTGATGCACGCGCCCTCGATGCTACCTCGATATCTGATCCCAGCGCGACACAATCTTCTTCTCTTCCTTCTCCTTCATCATCGTCGCCGGCCATGGATCAGTTTCTCGGTGTTGCTAACCACCTCGACGACGACGTCCTCCTCCCCCGACACTTAGACGTGCTTCGCGTCTTCCACAACGGCCGCTGCACATGGAAGTACCTCCTAGATGGGGCATTGACGCTCCCGCGCGGCTCGTTTCCCCTGGGACACGATCCCGTCATCGCTTTGCAGGACATGCCAGCTCTTCCCAATTCCCTCCCGCCCAATGGCATCCTCGCTGGTGCGCCGACTTGGAACGTGCCGGACCCTGAGGCGTCCGAGATGTTCCCCAATGAGGGTCTCGACCTCAACCACGTCACCGGCACCACCAAGTACTACCGCCTCTCCCACCCTGACCCAGCCAAGTGCCAGATCTCTTCAGATCCGAACGCCTGCCACTACGGGAGGCCGTCTTCATCCAACGTTGGTGCGTCAAGCGCCCCGCAGGCCCTCGCCATCTTGACCATGTGCTGGTCCTACATTTTCTCCACCCGGCTACTGCAACTCCAGGGCCGGAGGGTCCACTACACCGACTATTGCCTCCGCCCATTCCCGAGAGACGCGGTTGACGGCCCTGACCAAGACGAGATCCTGGTTGAAATCCCCGGCGAGGCCTCTACGGCTCTCGTTCACTGGCTTTGCGCCATCCTGTCGCCCAAGCTGGGCTGGGCCGCTGATGAGAAGGGTGGCCCTTTCACCCCCTGGGCCGCCTCTTGCAACGGTGACATGAGGTTCACTATTGTCACAGAAGGGGAGGTCGTTTTGGATCAGGATGTTATCCCCCCCAATGATGTCGAGGCCACTGATCTTCTCATTGAGTTCTGCAATTTGTTCGGCATTGGTGCGGACCTGACGGCCTCTGAGGATTCGGCACCCCTGTGCCCAATCAAGGCTGCCTTCCTAGCAACGCTCGCCATTCCCTTTTACCGAATGGCAAAGCTTAAGCCAAACTTGCCCAAGCCCGTGCTCGAGCCGAGGGCGGCGACCTCGGCCGGCCTCACCAGCCAGCAGGCGAGCTCCGTTCGCCGGTATACAGATGACCTCCAATACTACATGACGCTCAGCATGCACCCGTTGACTTTGGGGCCCGTCCTATGGGGCATCTTTTGGCAGCCTAGCATACAGTGCAATCTCGCCACCCCTTGGCTTTCGGCCATCAAGGACGTCATTCAGCCCGCCCTTGATGATTGTGATTTTGAGATTCTTGCCAAGCTCTTCTTCCATCGTCGACCCCGTGCTTCCATCTGGTGGCATGGTCTCTTCCTCCTCGGCGACACCAAGGTTTTGGACCTCATTCGCAACTACCTTGACACCCTCGATGAGGGTTGTTTCTACGATACCCTTTCTCGTCCCGATATTGTGGCTACGGCCTGGACTGGAGTTCCTCATTCTTACCAGGACGACACCACACACCGCGTTTACCAGGAGCTGAATGACCCTGTTCCTCGGGCGGATCTTCTCCGACATCGTCATACTCTAACTCTTCGTGACCCTTGGCCTCTCTTCTACGGCTGGCGTCCCTTTGGGTCCGTCCTCAAAGAAACCATCGAGCCGGATCTGTACCCCTGGCTCGAGCGGGGACACGAGCGTGAATACCAGTACTGGACCTGGTGGGCCAAGGACAATTCCATTAAGCCGACAGCCTCGACCGGCTTCCGCATTGACACCAATCGCTTTGATGACTCTGTTCCGGATTATCTCGACATCATCCCAGCCCCTGAGCCCAATGCCCCTCTCCCCAGCACAATCAGCCTCCCCGTCGAGCCATCCAAGCGCGCAACCCTTCAAATGATTGCCCACTCGCTTGGGAATATCATCGGCGAGCGGAGCATCAGCACTGCTGTCATGCCCGGTCTGACCAACGACCACCCATGGCTCAAGGGATGGACGCCTGCCTAAGCAACTCTTCTCCCCTCATCATTGATCACCCCCTCACATGCACCCACATACGACACACTGCACATGTATACACACTGGTATGCACGAATCTCCATCATCATCATCATCATCATCATCTCTCTCTCTCTCTCTCTCTCTCTCTTATTCTTCTTTGACTTGTACGCAACATTGACGAGCGACGACGCATGAGGAAACGGAAGTGCTAGCAATAAACACTTCTAGAATATCATTCTTCCAACTGGCGATTGGGAAACGGGCGATTGGAGTACAGGGCCAGGGAATTGCTTCAACATAAATCGATTCAAGAAGCTGCGGCTCTAAGGAAGGAACAAAAAGCTCAACGGGGTTTTCGTCTGTTTTTCGGAATCAATGGAAACGGGTTTTTGGTGGTTCCAGGCCAGCATCGCCGGATGAAGGCCTCTGACGGGTGTCTGTACGGCTGTCTTGATTTTTTTTTTCAGGTGATTTCTTTTCTCTTTGGACGGGTCGCTGGTGTTCTTGTCCACATCCCTTCATTTCTTGATGTCATTTTTATTGTGGTTTTGGGTTTTCTCTTTTGGACTCAACGTTGGGCTGTTTGTCAACCCGACTCTCGGCCGAGTCCAATTCCAGGCTATTTTTAGGCATATGATATGTTGCCTTGCGTTCTCACTCACCATAATTAAGTAGCAACCCTAGTCTAAGATAGGCAATGTGTCAAGAAATACCAACCCCACCATGGTATTCTTCGTCGGCCAAGTCTTGGCCACGGGAATCCTGGTGTTGGTCTTGACTTGACCTCCACTCTTGTCATTGTCTCATGTCTAACTGTGATGATCCTGGGATGCTTCATTTCGTGTTATAAATGTATAGATTGAATGCTAGAAGTAGGAGTTGGTAAAGGCTTCTTATTTTGCTTTGGACCCAGCTCGGTAGTCAATACAAGCTTACCCTGGCATGGACCATCTGCCAGCAGTAAACCCCTTGCTAACTACCCTTGCGGCAATCAATGCCTGCCCTCTTCTAAGACATTAGCGATGCCACCCTCAGGCCCATTTTCATAGCCACCATTGACGTAGCCATAATCCAACAGCGCAGGGGCTTGAGGAAAGCGTCCCACTAGAGCTACCGGGTAGGTTAGGTTAATCAAAACGGATACCGCACCAGCATCATTGGAACATGTTTGGATTGAGCAACATCGATGTTGGAGTTGTGAGTTGCAATATAGATTCAAATATTTAGATAGATTTCGGTCATCAGCACAGATGGCACAGTCAGACGTTCCTATAATGGTTCTTTAACGTAGAACAGAGAAGGAAGACAAGAGACAAGGTGCCACCAGGTTTTCAGAAAGAATTACGAAAGTGGTGGAAGTTGGATTACGGAGAGGATTCGGGGTGAGAATGCCGCTAAATTCAGCAGAGTAGTTTCCGGTAAGCTTTAACTCTTCGTGCTCACCAACCTGGTCTAGGTATTTGAGCAGATGGATCCGTCAGGCGGTGTGCTCGGAATGAAATGTAACAGGGTGAAGGGGTGCAAATTTTGCGCCGATCTTATTGCACTCGGAAAGGAATTACATCAAGACAGAGCCCTTCTTGATTGAACGACAGGAGCTAGCAAGACAGGCGAAAGCAGCCTGCGCAAAAAAGTATCAGCAAGAATCAGAGCGGGTTCCATGTGCGGTGGCTTACGCACTGCGCTGTAACATCATGGCAGACAGTATGCAAATATGGCAATCCATAACGACACGCAACGTCATCGGAGCACTGGACGGAGCATGCTACTTATGAGCATCAGCAGAGGTCATTTGTTGCACTATGGCCAGCTGGTGGTCACGATGGCATACCTGGCAACGCCAGCTTTCTCATGCCAACCAAGTTATGTGTATACATATATATAAAGGAATGCAGCTACAAAGAGAGATCCTCGTGACGACTCTTAGCGCAAAATATAGAATAAGGCGGGCACGTCAAAATGCACTATCAGAAAGAATGATAGGCACCAAGAGGGAGGGGGAAAAAATCAAGGGGGGAGAGCAGGAGGTGGCTAGGAAGGGTGTTGGATACTAAGGCAACATTGGAAAGAGCACCTGCTGTTTCATGGAATCAACCGAAATATGCAAGTAGCGGGAAAACACAATCTCCCTGTTCACCCAAGGGTTGAAGTATACTTGCAAACAAAACCGGTCTATCATTTTGGAATTAATGGGTATCTAATAGAAGAGCAACGCCAGCGGCTTTTTCTCATCCACGTATCTGTCTTTGAACTCTTTGCGCGCCAGAAAACGAGCCAGCGGCATCATCGTGTCCTTCATGTCCATGACGCCTCGCTTCTTCTGGTCAATGTGGGAAGCGTCTACGACCAGGCGTTTCAGGTTGTCGAGCGACAAGGCACCTAAATAATCGTGAGCACGACTTCACTCAGCAAGGGAAGTTCATCCTGTCGTCATTGACTTACCGTTCTCAATGAGATCAATCAAGCGGGCGGGTGTGCCAACGGCAATGCCCGTCTTGTGTTTCTGGAGAAACGCGACTTGCTCGTCGATTTTCATGTGTTTGGCAAACTGGACGGCCATCAGAGTTGGCCAATTCACTTCAGACACAAAATTCCAGGAAATCCACTTACCAGCTTGGCCACTGTGTTATCTTTGCTGGAGAACTTGCGAACAGCCCTCGTGATATCGGCGGCCCTCAGGCCAGCGCCAGCAACAATGAGAGTGTGCGGCGAGCCCTTCTTCTTGGACGCCTTCTTGAGCAGTTCCGGGTCCTCTGTAAACTTTTCTAGGAAATCGGGAAGCTTGTCCAAGCCCCGTGACTCCTGCCAAGACGTTGTGTCTTGAATAGACCCGGCTGCGCAAAACCAAACGTTAACATAACACGCACATGAGAAGGATCAAATGATGACGGGAAAAACAAAAGCAAACTTGCCTGAAACGGTCAAATCCGAAATCTCAATCGGGCTCAGGTCAGACCCGAAGCGGCCCAGTTTCTGTGCGAGGTGATCGGCCAGGAGCTGGTTGTCCATGCGGGTGAAGAGCGTGTTGAGGCCTCGCTCCAGGTCCAGAGCGTCGTCGTCCGGGGCATTGGCCTTTCTCTTCTTGCTCTTCTTGGCTTTTTGTGCCTGCGGCGGCGGCGCCTCTGCCTGGCGTTTCCTTGAGGTCGACATGGTTTACAATGCGCGTTCTTGTCCCAGCGGGCTTTGTTGTCGCCAATACCAAGATTTCACAAGCCTGAAAGGAAGGCGTCCTCCCGTCAAGAAATTTTAGACGTAGCACAGTGCCGAATTTGGCTCTAGCGGTTGACCCGACAGGGATGTGGCCCCTACGCACTGTCCGCGGCACGGTGGGTCGGCCGCCAAGATCCACTAGCCTCACATCTTGATGACCAGAGAGTTGGGTGGTGGTGTAGAGGGTGTTAGTGTTTTCTTTCTTTTTCTTGTTCTTTCTCTTTTTCTTCTTCTTCTTCCCACATGAGCTCATCACAATCATGAAAATGACGTGCTGACTTATACCAAAAGCATTTCAGGTTCATAAAAAGGCAAATCTCAATTGTATGTGACTAGGTAGCATCAACGAACGCGAAACGAGATGGACGAATTCTCTATTAAACCCTCCAACATCCCAAAACGCCAATGAAAATACCATTACCTCCCAAGGTCAAGAGGTCCCATGCGTAACGTATATAACCCTTCCTCCTCCTCCTCCTTCTCCTCCTACTTTGCTCGTAAACACTTAAAAAATGCTGTTGACAATGTTTCCACCAATGGTGGCACCGGCACCGAAGATGGCGGCGTTGCCAAGCTTCTTGCCAAACTTCTTGCCGTATTCACCGACCTTGTTGTCTTTCTGCTCGCCTTGCTGACCTTCCTGGTGCTGCTGGTCTTGGCCGCTGCCGTTGGCGATGGCCATGGGCGGCACCGACGAGTTGTAGGGGTTCTGCTGGGCCGGGGGGCCGCCCTGAGCTTGAGCTGGGTACCCGTAGGGAGCGGCAACGGGTGCCTTGTTCTCGCTCTCGACGAGGACGTAGTTGCGGGGGAAGATGCCCTCAAGGCCGGTGCGCTCGTTGCGGCCCATCCACCAGTCCTGGTTCATGTACTCGTAGACGCTGACCTTGTCGTCCTTCTCAAACGAGAGGTCGCGTCCATCGGTGGCGGCGTACTTGTAGAGAGCGCGAGCGTTGGCGACGACGGGCTTGGCGTTGCGGTCGGGCACGTTGGGAGGAGGCGTCTGGTCGTACGAGGGCGGCGCGGGGGACGGGTTGTGGTGCTGGTTCTGGTTCTGGACGCTCAGGTTCTCCATGGCCCGGACCGGCGGGCTCGCGGGGTTTGAAGAGCCCGTCGCGGTGCGCAGAGGGCCCGAAAGGGGCGACTCGGAAGGCAGAGCGCTGTGGATGGTGTCGAAGACTGCATCGTCGATGACGCCCTTTTCGAGCAGCGTCTCGAGTTCCTGCGAACCAGCGTGAGCCCCCATGCTGCTAGAGAGCGCGCATCATCCAATCAACGGGGGGTGCGGGTACGTACGGTCTTGATGTTGCGGAGGGACCTGTTAACCTCCATAATGGTCTGGCGGTCGGTAGCCATGATGGCGGATGCTGCCGGATAGCGGTAATATGGTGCGTTTGGATCCGATGGGTGGGCAAAGACGATGCGATCGGGTCGGCGGCACAGTTGGGGTCGAAGAGGATGATGGAGCCCTGGGCGACCGTCGTGTCGAGGAAAAAAAAAGAAGACGTTCGACCCTCTTTGATGCGGAGTGGCACGGTTTACGTATTCCATGAGAGTTCGACGGCCGCCCATCAGCTGAAAGCGGCACCGATTGGGGCGGTGCACTCGCCAGGGACAGGCGCTATGATTGGGTGGATCGTGTTCGCTAGTGGATCGTGAATTCCACCTTCATGCGCTTCGTGTTTCCCGGAGCACCCTACTGTACTTGACAATGTTAGCCAGGCACTAACTGTGCCGACATGAGGGGCTCAATGTGCGAGATTCGGTCGCGGTAACACGATTGGAACCGTACACATCTCCTCATCATCCCTCCAACTCTCGCCTGTCTTGTTCAAAATCTTTTTTTTCATTTAAATTATATATATCCTACTTTAAATGATTGATTTAACAATGTCCAATTTGGTTGTTGCAACATTATCCGGGCTCAACCTTGACCCTTTATCCTCCCCCTCACCCTCCCCCTGACCTTGACATTTTCATTTCTTTTTTTACTTGTCTCTTTTACAAAAACTTGCTGGACTCAACAGTGTAAAGGTCGACATACTCGTCTACCGTCAAGGTCTCGAGACGCTTGCCATCCAGACCGAGTTCGACAAGCTCCTTCACCCTGGCCTCAGGGTAGTGAGGGCCCAGGTGGCGCTTGTACTTCTCAAGGATGACGGGCTTGGCCTCCTCACGGCGGAGGCGGTGGCCCAGAGGAGCCTCAACAGCAACCTCGTCCAGGATGGTCCCGTCGTTGAGCTCAACGGTGAGGGCATTGGAGATGGTGCGGAGGGCAGGGTCGTGGTAGTCCTTGGTGTACTGGGGGTCCTCAACACACTTGATCTTCTGACGGAGGGACTCGACAAGGGGCGAGGTAGCGGCCTCACCACCGTCAACGTAGTCGGTAGCCTCAAGGCGGCCGAAGACGAGCATGGTGGCGCACATGTACTGGATGCAGTGGTCACGGTCGGCAAAGTTGTCCATGGGCTTGAACTGCTTGTCAATGATGCGGATGCAAGCCTCATGTGTTCGGCAGGTGATGGACTTGATGTCGGCAGCCGACTTGCCCTGAGCCTTAAGGATGTGGTGGATCTTCTCAGAGGCCTCGACGGCCGTCTGGGAGTGGAACTCGGCAGGGTATGAGACCTTGAAGAGGACGTTCTCCATGACGTAGCTGCCGTAGGGGCGCTGGAACTCGAACTTCTTGCCCTTGAAGAGGACATCGTAGAAACCCCAGACGGGGGCGGAGAGAACTGTGGGAACGCCTTGCTCACCCTTCATGACCTTGAGGGCAAGGTTGACGGCGCGCTGGCAAGCGTCACCGGCGGCCCACGACTTTCGGGACATGGTGTTGGGGGAGTGGCGGTAGGTTCGCAGGCTCTGGCCGTCAACCCAGGCCTGGGTGACGGCGTCGGCAATCTGCTTCTCGTTGAGGCCGAGCATCTTGGAGACAACGGCAGTCGAAGCTACCTTGACCAGGACGACGTGGTCAAGACCGACCTTGTTGTATGAGTTGAGGAGAGCCAGGCAGCCCTGGATCTCGTGGGCCTTGATCATACCCTCGAGGACGTCCTTGATGGTGAAGATCTTGCCGCCAGCCAGGTTACCACCCGCCTTGTTGGTGCGGTTGACCCAGTCGGCCACGGCGAGGATGGCACCCAGGTTGTCTGAGGGGTGACCCCATTCAGCGGCCAGCCAGCAGTCGTTGAAGTCGAGCCATCGGATCATGGCACCAATGTTAAAGGCGGCGTTAACGGGGTCCAGCTGGAAGGGGGTTCCAGGGACCTTGGGGCCGTTGGGGACAATTGTGCCAGGAACAATGGGGCCAAGGAGCTTGGAGCACTCCTTGAACTTTAGGCCCTCAAGACCGCAGCCGAGAGTGTCGAGGAGAATCCATCGAGCAGTGTCAAACTGGTGGTTTTTTATAAATGGTTAGCTATGAATTGCTCTTACAGAATCGCCGACAAGCGGGGGAGAGTGCAAGCATCGTCACGGCCCATGGCGGGGTAGCAAGGCAGCTTCTTTCAGTTGTGTTGGCGGGGTATTTTTTGTGCTCCCCCGCCCCCAGCTCCCCAGCACAGCACGGCACAGCACAGATGCAAATGGTATGTGTACTCACAGCAAGCTCAGAGTCGATGGGCTTATTGGCGACGTAGTCGGCAATATCCTTGATCTCGGGGTCGTATTCGCGGGATTGGGAAGACATGACGGGCGCACCAGAAAGTCGGGCAGCAGATGTTGAGAAGGAACTGTAGGAAGCAGGAATCGCTGAGCGAGCGGCAATCAAGGCGGAGCGGGCCACGAGGGGTGCGGCGCCGGCGAGTCGCACACTACGGGGCTGGATGCGCAGCTGCTTGGTGGCCGTTCGAAGCCCGCGATTGACGGCGGCGGACATGGCTCTGCTTGGAGGAAGGTGGTAGCTCTCGACGCAAAGCTAATTGAGTCGAGCACGAGCACGAGGGCGAGGCGTTTGTGGTTGTTATCTTGCTTCGTCGAACAGCTCGCGCAGCCAGAGATGTTGCTTTGTCGGGAGCAGGTTTGAATATTTACCCTCATGAGCTCGGCTGCTCTGGGGGGCGGCAAGCTTTGGTTTGCCGTGGCTGACCGCGAAAGCCTACCCTCGGCTAGCCGCCCGGTCCCCCAGATCCCCCAGCCGCCCATCGCTGAATTGGAATGCGAGATTGGCTGGTTGTTTTGCCGAGTGGACTCGTGTCGATGCCAATTGGGGGAATACCGCGTCACAATCGGCGTCCGCGGTGAGGGGAATCCTGGAGCCAATGGTTCCAGCGCGCCGCGACATCGCTGCCATGTGCGATAACGCACGCCGAGATGCGATCGCTCCGCTGATGGCAAGCTACGTATTCGGCTCTACCATTGGAAGCATTCGATATCGGAGCATATCCGTCTTTTTTCTCCTTCTATTGCTTATGAAAAGAAAAGAAGAAGAAGAGAAAAAAGAGCCATCTACAAAATAGCGACCAGGCTTTCATTTCTTCAATCCTTGTGCCTGCACAATTATGTCTTTAGGAATGAGCACACTCATGCTAATTTTGAATGAACCCCACGTCCTCGTTCCGGGTCGCATTATTCCGTCTCCAACTCTGCCTTTTTTTTTTTTAAGCCGAAAATCTTCACGAGGTGCTTCACGCCTCAGTTACAGAAGCCCTCAACAGCTGGGGTTGGAGAATTAGGCCCATGTTTCAACCGAGGTAATGAGACCCTGTCCCAACTCACTTGTTACTTCTGCATCGTCATGGGTTACCTGTAGCCCGTTTCAAATTCACTTGTCATATTTATCCTCGACACCATAGTCCCACCACTGGAATCACGATGCCATCAGTTCTTTGGCTACAAAACCGTTGAGCACTGGAAGGTCCCAAAACAATCACCCTAAACAGGTTGGGGGGCGTCATCACCTAACTTTCTTTGGGCTTTACCCCAGGTTTTGCCCCCCTCCCTCATATAGAATCACCCCTGAGCTGCGCGGGCCACATCGCTAACCAATCGGGCATAAAACACCTGGGGTCAGGTCCAGGCTCGCGATGTTTGAATTGACTGTCACTACGCTCATACTCCGGCGGTTCCTCTCCGATGCTCGGGGATTGGGGGATGTGCGATGCCTGAACTGGAATCTTACAACCACGTACCATCAAATGCCAAGGGGCGCTTTGGGGCAAAAAAAAGAAAAAGAAAAAAAACTCCTGCATGTTCCACCACATCGGTGACGGCTATCACTTCTCCTGACTACCCGGTACCCACATGTGTTGCAGGATTTGGTAGAACAGTGCGTTATAAGAGTGAGGCGGATTACCCAAAGTGCAATAGCCGGTAATGCCGACCAAGCTCGGCTTACTGGGCCTCGAAGCTCACCATTAGACCAGTCTAGATCTCTTGGCCCTACGCCCCGGTGATATGCGCAAATAAGAACCCGCGTTGCCCACAAGGCTGAACACACCGATGATTTTCGGTCTTGACCCGCATCCATGACCATGGTAAATGGCCACATTAAGCCTGGATAACAGAGGCAGTAATGCGTAGACCAGTCTAGAGCGAGAGAAGTCGTTCCACGATTGATAATATGATGAGACGTGGCAAGCCGGCCAGTGAAGGTGTTGCGATTTTGCAGGGTTTCCTTAGCATCCACAGTGTCTCGAGCATGATTTATCGCCTGCCCAGGTCGCGACCGGGAGCTAGACGTGTGGATTGCGGTATTAGGCAAAATTCCCGTCCTCATGGCACACGGTCCGAGGGCGAGTCTCATTTGGAAGCGTCCCGATTTGCTTTTGGTAGCTCTAGCGGTGCAAATCAGAAGCAGCCACCAACATAGTGCTCTGACGTACTTCGCCCCAAATGGAACATCTTTTTATTGTTGGGGTGGATAGCCTTGTTCTTTTTCGAGCAAGGGCCCACAAGGCAACCTGTTTCATCGATGAACTGCGATCAGCAACGAAGGAGACAGCCTTCCAAATCAGAGCTAGGCCTTGAATTCTCTACGGCAGTCTTGCCCAGTGTCGTGTCTGAAGAGACAGGAAGTGCGGGATCCATCCGTTCGTCGCCACTGCAGTGAGAGAAGGCTATCCACATTTGGGATCAGACCTCGTCTGCATGTTCCATCTTGCCGTTGCTAGAGACAGAGTTGGAGTGTTACTATTACTTCCTAGTGAGGCTGCATCTGGTTTGCCCGGTTGCGCTGAGTTGTGAAAACTAAGACAGCGGGAGCCGTTTTGATGCGGATCTAGGGTCCAGGTTCAACAGGGGAATTGGCTGGACTAGTCGATCAGCTCTCGCATTGTGGCGCTTGCACAGCATTATCGAGATGGCACAGGATCTAAATCCGGTTTATGTCATTTTGAGACAGCAAATCTTACTAGAGAACATCATCCATTTTAGGTGATTTTAGATGGCGTCCGGAGATGCAAGCGACGGAGTAAGCAAGCGCGAGCTGGCTGGTGGGGGGGGATGGGTAGGATTCCGGGTGGTTTCGAGATTGGTTCTAGCTCGCGGCAGAAACTGCCCGAAACACCCGTCCCCGAGAGGATATTTCGGGAGTAGATGTCATAATGACGTTTGGGAGTAGTGTCTCTCCGAGTATCTTTGATGCCCCGCTGCGGTTGGTTGAATGGAAGTAGGGGACCAGCCATGTCGCAAGTGACACTGAGATAATAGGGCCAGCCATGGCCAGAGTCGGGCACAGTAAATGCATCGTAACAAGGCCGCGGGTGGGGTAAGCCTTCGCATCCTGCCTGAATACAATGACAGGACCAAGAGGCTTACTTGAACATAGTCATTGTGGCGTTTAATGGTGCGTCTCGGGAGGTCATCGCTTACACTTGAATGCTTCAGTCGGTTCAGCGCAGACCTATCATATTTAAAGCGGCCAATTAGATGCCCGCAGCAGCATGACCCCATGACTGACGGCATCAGGACCCGGCAGTCCTCGCAGGTGAGCAGCGCGGGGGTTTTCCGGGACTATAAAGTCTGGAGGGTTGAGACACGGACGAGGAAAGAGATGGCTGAGAGGTGCTGCCGAGGGGAGCGCCAGAAACCGGGAGGCGCTTTTGGCAATGACAAAAAGGGCCAGAAGCATCTGCGTGGGCCGCAATGGCCCCCCACGAACACGAGAATGACTGGTTAGTTGTCTCGCTGCTGTGCCTCAGCGCCGGCGCCGAGCCGGACGGGGCCATGGGGCAGGGGGCAATTTTTCAGCAGACGGGCTGCCGTGCGAGAAGGGAAATGAGGCACAGGTACCCGGAGTCTGGAACTCGACCTGAGGTGATGAAGGCAATCCCGATCGTAGGGACCAGCCGTTACGATTGAGCATCGGGAGCCGGGAGGTATTAACGCTCCCGAGAGGGCTGTGAGTGGTCGAGACGCGCCTAGCGTCCCAGCGTCCTAGCGCCCTCCTCCGCTCCTAGCCCCGATCAGTGGTGCGTGCAGGCTGTGGCTCCACGATCGTGGGTCGATGGCCGCGTGCTTGACCCTACGTGCAGATCTGGAAGGCGGCACCTGTTGCTCAGTGTCTCTGACAGTTGGGACCCTGAGGGGGGTGAGCTACGTAGAGGTGGTATGGCTTATTGTTGGCCGTGTCACTCTGGGGTTGTGAGTCGCGGACAGTGGCCCGCCGCACCCATCAAACACGCCATCTTCCTCCGTGGACCGGCTGGTGGAGGGGACAAGATTGAGGGGCTGTACATGGGTGATACTGATTCGGTACACGACTGTGTTTTTGTTCGAGGCCAGATCAGATGTGTGCAGCTGTGATACTGCAGCTCCAGCCGATATCCGTGTGACGTCGATTGAGAAGGGTATTTGTACAATGGTTGCTGCTTGCCGGTGGCTGGCGACTGACTGGCCTGGCTAGGAATGAAAAAGGGAGGATGAAGGGCTAGATTGGGAGGAAGAATGAAGGGGGAAAGGGTGAGGCGGAGTTCCTGATAACGGTGATTTTTCGTGGGCCAGGCGTCCTATGAAAAGGATGGATGTGAGAGCGAAGTATTCGGCGACAGGGGATAAAACAGGATGAGCAGTGGCACATAGAATGGCCAGGCTTGCAAAGATGGTTCCCGCCGTGCCCTAAAAGAGGTTACTGCGATTGCCAAGCGGCCTTGTTCTTGCCTTCGATGCTGCTCGATCGATGTGCCTGGCAGGTCGTCGTGGGTATCACCTGTTCCAACGCCCATCAAACCCTCTTTTTTTTTAATCCACTCAGCACTTACTACACCACACCACAGCTTCAGCGTGACCCATGAACACCCTTCCGCTCCCCTTGTAACGTCCTGGCCCATTGCAGCGGTGGCTTTGACTAGGACAGGCACCGTGGCGTCCCCAGAGGTGCCGGGGGTGTTTCGTTCCCTCCCCTGCACACTCCCACTCCCGTGTTTGGTCCGATCGCCGTGGAATGTGAGGGTCCATCGAAATCGTGAAGCCTCTTGTCGCCTCTACACAGCTCTCTCGTCCCTCATCCCCATCAACAATGGCGTCTCATCTCCTCCTCTCTGGCCTCGAGCCAGAGCCTGCGTCCCTCCACGGCTTGCTGTCCCATTTCAACCCGTCTCTCCGTCTCTTCACCATCATCATCGCCTTGCTCAGCGTTGATCTTTCATTGATACCCTCGTATAATTCAGAGCGCCTGGCACAGAGGCAACTTCTCTGTTGGTGTTCCAGCACCGCGCCAGACTACTCTTGTGTGTTCTTTTTTGAAAGTCTCCATTTTCCCATATCCTGTTTATTTCGTCCTCGTTGACTCAACAAAGCGCGCCAGCGAGTGGCCCTTCTTCGTTGGATCATCACTTTTCCTGCAGCTGCACTCGTGCCAAAGCCATCAAATAGCTTGGCCTCATTTCATTCTCACTCGAACAACCTACTCTCTCACACTACACTCACAAACGCCCACAGCAAAAAAACCGGCCTGAGTCTCGACCCTATCATTATATCCACTCTTCTCGTGGACCCTCAGGTCCTTACACCCGCTTAGATTCTGCGCCGCATACCGCAGACCCCAAGGGCATCAGACCGGCCGGGCTGCTCGCTCCTCAGCTCTACTTTTTTGTGCTCATGCAGAGTGTTAGTCTATGACGGCAACCAGTAGCGGACGCCAGATCCCAAGATCCGTCTGCATTTGCGGTCATCGGGCAGGTCCCTGCCGACTAGACCCTGACCTGGGGCCCACTGCTATATCTCTTCTGCACCAACCTTGTGCCCAACGAGGCTCTACTGCTGCTTTAGTTGATCCAAACATCCGAGTCTAGCACCCTAACTCTGGGGGGCCCCTGTTCACAGCTCAGACCGCTCCCACCAGACTCAGTTTAGCCCGCCACACCTCTTTCCTCCCGGTCCCTCGAGACACCAGACGCCTTCTTCTTTTCATCGGATCCGAAGCACCGTGCCCCATTCCTTTATCGATCCTCACGGACCTTTCTGAAGTTACCATGACTGGGGGTAAAGTCCTAGTCTACCTCATCCGCCGGGACCTGAGGACCTCGGACAACCCCATCCTTCATCACCTTTCCATAGCCAACCATGGCTTTGACTACCTTCTCCCAGTCTATGTGCTCCCTCCTCACCAGATTGAGATCTCGGGATTTCTCGCTGAGGGGGAGAGCAACCCATACCCCCCGGCAGTGAGTAAAGTTGGAAAATTCCCGAGATGCGGCCCCCACCGAGCAAAGTTCCTCGCCGAGTCCGTCTGGGATCTCAGAAAGTCTCTGGAGGCTCTCAAAAGTGGCTTAATCCTGCGTGTTGGAAGCTACGCCGATGTTTTGACGACCATCATCGACTCAATCAAAGACACTCCTCACCACGTCGGTGCTGTGTGGATGACCGACGACAAACCATTTGAGGAGATCCAAGACCAGAAGTACGTCTCCAAGGTATGTTCCAACAACGGTATTGCCTTTAGCCTGTGGCCAGACGAAAAATACTTCATTGACGAGTGAGTTGTCAACTTCCCCGACCTCTCCCCTATTTCTTTTTTATCAACTAACACGTTGGCCATCAAGCCGGGACACGGGGCTTCAAAAGTCATCTGATCTCCCCGACGTCTTCACTACGTACCGCAAATCCCAAGAGCCTCTTCGTCAACGCCCACGACGCGCTCTGCCTCCGCCAGACATTGCTTCGTTGCCACCCTTCCCTCCCTCGAGCTGGAGACCTCCCCAGCAAAACCCCTTTGTAGCCCCGGTCAGTTATGAGGAATTTGAATCCCGTCTTCTCAAGCCAGTCCAAGATATCCTCCCAAACCCACCTCCCTTTCCTCGCGATGCACACTCTGCTCACCCATTCAAGGGAGGAGAGGTGCAGGGATGGAAGCGTCTCTGCGATCTCGTCCGGAAGGGTGGCATGGTGCATTATCACGACACCCGAAATGGCCTTCTCGGGATGGACTACAGCACAAAACTCTCAGGCTACCTAGCTCTTGGTTGTCTCACAGCACGGCAGGTTCATGAAGAACTCCTTAAACTTGAAGATGGCTTGGACGTGAGCTACTCTCACTCCAAGGGATACAACAGAGGAGAAAACGAAGGGACCAAGGCTGTGAGGTTTGAACTCCTATGGAGAGATTACATGCGTCTTTGCACCATGAAATTTGGTGCCCAGCTGTTTCGGGTCTCGGGTTTCAAGGGAGAGCATGGTCAATACGAAAAGAAATGGAAGACGGCTAATGGGCGCAGGGCAGTCCTGGGCCAAGAACCATCACCCGACCAGGTAAAAGCCATTATCGATCGATTCCTCTCGGGAAGAACTGGCATGGGCCTCATCGATGCCGCACAGCGAGAACTATACCACACCGGATACACATCGAACCGTGCACGTCAAAACGTTGCCAGTTTCTTTTCAAAGCACCTTGGCATCGATTGGCGCTATGGAGCTGAGTGGTATGAAACCATGCTGATCGACTATGACGTCTCATCCAACTGGGCCAACTGGCAGTACGTGGCTGGTGTGGGCAACGATCCCCGTGGGGATGCTCGCATTTTCAACCCGGTCAAGCAGGCCTTCGACTACGATAATAACGGATGCTTTGTCCGCGCCTGGGTACCCGAAACCAAAACTCTTGAGAACTTGGAGAATGTTTTCCAGCTCTGGACCACTGATCAGAAGGTCATAGAGGAGCACGGGCTCGTTGGGAACATCATGGTGACCGATCCAATCAAGAAGATTGACTTCCTGGTTGATCGCAAACCTCGTTCGCCTCGCAGGAACAGATGGAAACGAGCCCGTGCAGCCCGTCGTGGCGGCTCGTCTATTCCGTTCGGAGAGCATAGCGACAGTGCTACTGGAACATCTACCGACGGTGACACGCCGAAACACCATAATTCTTGGTTGAACGACTCAACGCACAACCGTGGAAACTCTGACTCGCATGGCGCTGCGCCACACAATGCCAGCCCTTGGAACTCACGCACTCGAGGTCACTGGCGAGGAAGCGGACGAGGCATGACTCATTCTGGTCGGGGTGCACCTGCTTGGAGTTATTCACAAACCATGCCTCACGTGCCCCATCAGTCAAGATACGCTGCACCTACCAACGGGACAGCTTCTGTGCCCAACGTTGCTCACGCACATGGCCAAGCACCAGCTCAGGGTCAGGCCCACGTCCATGGTGTCGCTCCGGCTTCTGTCCCTGCCCAATACCAGTCGCATGCCTCATATCCCACCCACGAATACCCTCATTCCTCTGCGCACATGGGCCCTCCTGTTTAGCAAAAGGTAATGTCTGTATCCTTTGCCCAGAGCCATGTTGATGGCTCAGACTACGTGTTTGATTTTTCATGGGGCGGGCATACGTTGCCAACAAGTTTTGTTGAATTCAACATGTTTGAAATTATCAGACATGGCAAATAGCGAAGAGAAACCAGGACAATCTTACCACACGCCTGTTATTTCCAGTGAGATGGAATACTGATATGGACTGTCGCGAGGGTTGGTGCTTGGTGATCGTACTTGCGTGTGATTTTGGCTACGCTCTGTATTCCATAAAACTTGGTGTTTTTTTCTTTCCTTGCTTTTTCTTGTCAGTTTGTTGGATTGTCTCTGTACGACAGCGTATGACGGTTTTATCCTCACGACCTTGATGAATTATCGAAAGATTGTGGTAATACTATGGGAATTTCGACAGAGTTTTCTAAAAAAAAATAATAATACAACATCTCACTTAATTTGATCATTTCTGCTGATAGTGAATGCAAAGTTTTGATGTTCTGGTAGACGAAAGACGTTCATCCCCTTTTGGCTTGAAATGAATGCTAAAGCTAGCAGGTTTTTGCTTGACACACATTATCTACGGTGAATTTGCATGATTTCTGGCTACCGGATTGAGCCAATGATGCACGGGAGTAATTCATTCAATTGCCATTTTCGTCAATCGTCACGTCGCCCTGCTGGTTGGGAATGTTAAGTGGCGCATAGATGCAGCAAGACTGGAAATGATAGCTGCTTAATGTGGGCTCTTTTTCGCATGGCTAGGACTCGCACGCTCTGCGTGAAACCCATGGGACCCCGTTCTCATGCAACAAGTTGCTGTGAAAATCATTCGTGATACGATGGCACCCAACAAACGATGGCGGTTAGAGCCGAAAAAAAAATAATAAAAAAATAAACACGCCAAAAATGAAATCATCCTCGGTTAAGCTTATAACATAAATTTGTTAATATCACCTAGTTGAAAAATATACTCGTTATGATCTAGTTCCAAAGTTTGCGCCTCCATAGTTAGTAGCCACCTCCCAGCAATGCGCTGTCTTACTCGCCAACCCACCTCACAGCCTTCTAGATATGGGATGGCTTGAATTTCGGTCCCCACCATTAGTCATAATTTTCTCATTGAATCTTCTTGTTTTCTTTTCTTCATCTGATGGAGAAATGATATCACTGATGATGCTCCTCGCTCATACGGTGCCGAGTGAGCTCTGGATTTTGCCTTTCTTGTACTTGACAGGGATAGGCTATGCTTTATGCATCTAGAAAGCCGATAATATTCTATGATATGACAAAAGGTCCGGTATTTTGCATACAGAGGTGATCTTGACGCAAGGGCATTTGATCTACGTGAGGGCCCAGCCGGGATGTCGCCGAGACAGAAAGCGAGCCGCACTCATTCCGCTCTCAATTAGCGACGTTCTATTGGCTCCTTAAAGGGCATCGGTCCCGTTGATCTAGATACGGTTAAGCAGGGGCCTTTAACCCCGATGCCAATGAAAGTCCTGGTTTACATGTACGGTGAAAAAGCAACCGCAACTCGGCATTAAGGGTTCACTGCCGTGCTGCGGGGGCCGGATGCGGGGCACCGGGAGAGTTATCCACGCAAGCTGCAGCTGCGCCGGGAGCTGCCGACAGTTTTCCGCGCTGAATTTTGGGGTACTCGAAAAAGCGCCAGTGCTAGGGCCGTGGCTATTAGTGTGCATGGTGTGCTTCGATGTACAAGCATGGGGGTTCTTGCTGTGGTCAAAGGGAGTAGAGGAGGAGCACATGTCGGCTGTGACAAAGAAACCAGAACACCAACCCAACCCAACCTCAACCGTGATTCAAACTGCTTCATTTTGGGTACTGAATTCTGTCGCCATGACTGTCTCAAAAGTTGCCCTCATTACCGGTGGCGCCTCTGGAATGGGGCTAGCCGTCGCACAGACACTGGCAGCCAAGGGCTGGACAATACACATCCTGGACTTCAACACCGAGGCTGGCAAGGCAGCAGAGCGGTCCCTGCCCAACTCGAAGTTCCACCAAGTTGATGTGACATCGTGGGAGTCGTTATCGAACGGCTTCCGGGCTGCTTTTCTGCACGCCAGGCGTCTGGACTTTGTGTACGCCAACGCGGGTATCGTCGAGAGGGACAACTTTTACATCACGCCGGAGGACGGCGACGACGATGCGGTTCCACCTGAGCCGAATCTGAAGACGTTGGATGTGAACTTGAATGCCGTCATAAACCAGAGTTATCTTGCGCTTCACTATTTTCGGCGCAGTCCGCACAAGGGCCAGAATGCGTCGTTGGTGATGACCTCTAGCGTCGGGGGACTGGTACGTAGACAACTGATTCTTTCAGTCACTTCTCTGGTCCATTCTGAGAGTAATTTTATGAAGAAGATAAGATCACCATGCTAACAACCTCGTGTCCCTTGGAACTGAGCAGTACCCATCCCAGTATTGTCCGATATACTCGGCGTCCAAGGCCGGCGTTGTCAACTTCATGCGGTCCATCGCGTTCCCTTACCACCACTATAACGGCATCCGGGTCTATGCCACCTGCCCGGGAACGGTCAAAACAAACCTACTCAACAGCGAGGAGTGGACTTCATTCCCCGAGGAGTACTTCACCCCGCTCTCCCGGGTAGCCTCAACCGTGGCGACGTTGGTTGAGGGGGGCGACGTGACGGACGCTTGGGGCCGCACCGTACCCGCGGCGGAAAACTTTGGCCTGGCTGTCGAGATCAACGGAGAGCGCTTCTACTTCCGGAATGCGCCTGACTTTTGCGATGAGGAAGCGCGGATGGTTATGCAGGCGACGAGCATGGAGAATCAGCTGGCTAAGCTGGGGCAGCGGTTGGCGAAGCAGAATGGAGCGGCAGTTGGTGCTTGATTCTGCTCAGAAGGCATCTGGGAAACGTTGATTATGCTTTTTTGGTTGATTGCTTCTTCTTTATTTATTTTGGTGTTGAGTTGAAGGAGTGTCTCCCGGTTTCTCAGTCTTATTAAGCAAGCTACGTATCCGTCCCCACAAGCACAGGGCGCTCCTTCCGTAGTTTGACAAATATCCTTCTTGTATAACGTATAAAAGCTGCAATGCATATTCCTACATATCCAAGTTCTCCTGATGCATGGACGCACGTTTACAGATAGGCAGCTCGGTACAGATCTTACCCTACTCCCCAGAACCTTCATCAATTTAGGCTCGCCATATGGGGTCACGATTTCCGTACGTACAACGGAACTAGTCTTCAGGTTTTTGATCGTCCCCTATCACCTATTTAGGCATGGTGGTAAATCGGGGAAGATCCTGGCTATACGTCAAAATGAGACCACCTTCCAATCATGGACGCGCTTTCTACCCCATCATTATGATGGGCACTAGAGATCGTTCGGATGCAGATTCACGGTTAATTATCTACGCCGCAGGATAAAGATTGCCTTGATATGAAAATGAGACCCGAGAACTGTCGTGGGCTAGACAAGTGATAAACCCACTTTCGCATCTGGATCAGTGCGGGCTTCAGTTCTGTTCAGCACGCATAGCATCTCGCCATCTAATCATTATTCAATCGAATCCACAATAACACGAACATGGAGAACAAAGACCCTGCCAAAGGTCATGTCAAGATCGATCATGATTTCACTTTTGATAACTTCACTTACGAGAATGGGGTGCACTATCAACGTGGGTCTGCCTGGGAGGCCGGCGAACGGAAAGCAGCAGGGAAAATGTTGACGATTTACCAGCATGTGTGAAGGTGTCGATATACTTCAAGAAGAGAAAAGAGGTGTCCCTAGATCACTTCTTCAAGCACTGGGCCACGGTGCACGCGGATCTGACAGTGGCCTCCAAGAAGTTTGGTCTCTACAAGGTGCAGCGCTATATACAGGTAAGAGAGCGTCAGTGGGAAGAAATGGTAGCAGGATTCTGCTGATAAAAGAGGCTTGTAGCACCACCAGCTTCCTGAGATCAGAAAGGGACTGTCGAGGCTTGGGATGAAGCCCATGGATTTTGACGGCTGCACGACAATGTGGTTCAAGAACTGGGATGACTTTGAAAACTTCTTTACGGGACCCGTGCAAGACAGCAAGTTGGCCGATGATTGCAAGCTCTTCTTAGACGACGAGGATGGGCTCAGTGTTTTTGCAGGGTATGTGCAAACAGGATCGCAACATCGTGAACGGCCCATCTAATACGAGTGCAGACGAGATGTCATAGTGTACGGAAAAGGCATACCCAACACGGATGACCTGGATGGGGTTACCGAGTACCACCAACCGAATGGGAACAGTTTACAGTGAGGCTGGTTTAATTACGGAACCTCAGCCCTGTACATCGGAGCAAACGACTTACGAGCCAGCGAAATACATTGTTCACTCGCTCAACATCGATGCATGCCTACCCTAGAGCGACCCCCCTCTGGAATGGACGCTATAATCTACCGATGCAACTGGTAGGTTCCACCTTCTGGCTGCTAACTAACTAAATGGTGTAATGAAATTCAAAGCTGTCACCAGCAAAGGCGTGCACAGTTGTGGGGCGAAGGGGAACAAATGGGAAATGCCGAAATAGCGTAATTGGCAAACCTCTATCGCAGGGTTTCCGGACCTGTTTTTCCCTATCCCCCACTCAACTACAGGCCTGTTCACTGCCAACTCATGTACTCAATGCCGTTTTTCTAAATGAGATCCACACAAGATGTCTCGATAAAATAGAACCTAATCGAATCTTGTCCTAATTCAGTTCCTTTCAGCGCCCGTGGGTCAAGCCGGCGGCCGAGAAAATCCTCACTTGGGTCCCCGAGCACTTCCCCGCAGTTTTAGGCGCCGTAGCTGGAATGGAGTGAGGTGAGGGCGCCTCTTCGGACGGTGGTGGCACTCTCATGCACTGCCAAATCATTTTGCTTCGGGACATGACACTGAGAGTGCGTAATTGGCGATGTTGCACATGAAATGATCCAACTATGCAGCCCGGGACTGTATCAAGGCCCAACCGGCCCAACAGTCATGTGTGTCTGTCCTAGAGGAGAAATTGGTCATGTAAGTCAGACGCGCCATGTCATGCCATGCGGCGGCGGCACTCTCCTCGCGTTCCAAGCCCATTTGCCGAGCCTCAGGGCAAACCAGGAGAGGGACCTTCGCCCTGCCCTAGCCTCTACGTCAAGGGGGGAGGGGGGATGGGGGATGGAGGATGGGGGAGAAGGGACAGGATGGCGTACCCGCCCGCTGGTTCAGTCCCGTCCAAGGCCCGTGAGCGGCCCCACGATAGCTAGTCTAGTAGTGCCCCCCACGAGTTCACGGTGGAGCGCTGGTTAGGGTAAGTTCCCGATAATTAGGCTCGTGCCTTTGGCGATAGACGGGACGATGATCTGATCGCGCGAAAAAAAAGTCTGGGCGCCGGGGAACGAGTCGCGCTTGCGAGCTAAACTCGACGGCCACCTCGGGCCTTACTCGACGTGCTGCCGATAAGTCTATCGGCTACACATACCTATCCTATCCTGCTACATGCTCGGAGAGGGGCCGCAGCTTCACGTGCCTGGAGCACACACATATTACCACATGTTATTGGGCCCCCCCTCCTTCTCCCTCCGCATCATGTATCTGTGGTACAAGGCCTCAGGACATTGGGCGAGCCTTGTAATTTCCTCTCCACCCCGGAGAAACTAATGCAAAACCAATGTCGAGAGAAAAATTTTCGAGAGTTGCTCATAGGCTGTTTCCCAAAACAAAGGGCCCTCCGGGGCTTGCACATTGCTCTGGTCGGGTCTGAGCGGAAGCAGTCCGTTGGATTGTTGCCACTGGGGGGGCCTGGGATGGGATGAGATGAGATGGGAGATAGTAGGCATACCTTCTGTGCCCACGCACACCTTCTCCGGATTGTTGGGGGCCGTATCCAACCCAGCGGGCTGCTCATAACGCCGACCAACTGTGATGGATCAACTTTTGCTTTTTTTGGTCCATTGCGTACTTGACAGCGGTGTTGATCGCACGCCCCCTCCTCTTTCTTCCGCAACCAAAAAAAAAAGTGAAGCGGTCATGGTGCCATTTCAGCTCGCATCCATTGCCGGTTTGACAACGAAGATATGCAAGTATCCTGCGACCACCAAGCCGGCCCAGTTGGTCCCCTAGGAGCCCATCCAACTTCACCCACCTAGTTTTCGGCCTCTAATGTCGCATCTAGAGAGGGAGGCACTATGACGGGCGTCGGCGTCTGCTGACACGGCCCAGGACCCGGCACCCCCGAGGGTCGACACTCTGGACTATTGTGCCCCCACGTAATGGATGGCTTCGTGGCCTCACTTTCAACACCAATGTCGTTTTTTTTTAATTTTTTTTTTTAATATTGTTTTGTTTCGATTTTATTTCTTCTCCTTGCAGTTTTCCGAATGAGGGCAGCGGAGCAGAGCCCCCTCCCCCCCCTCTCATATGTCGTCAGGATCGTTCGGTGGGCAATTCGTTCTGTGGGGGATTTATTTGATGCTGCCGAGATGGCCACATATCAGGGTCAGGGCGACCTGGGCCAGGGATGAAGTTGCACCTCAACTGCCGTCAGTTTTCATATGCAGCCAATGTCTCGGTGTGAATCAGGATTGAAGCAAAACTACCCTGCTCAGCTGACGGCGGTGCGAGAAGATGCATCCAATCCCCCAAGCGGCGTCACCGGAGAGGGTGCAGTGCACTTTTACGCGGGTGGCTGGGCCGTCGCGACGTCGTGCGCTCTGCCTCTCACCGGTGCCCAGACCTGCGGCGTCACCACAAACGGGCATCAGAGGTGAAAAGGGGACCCTGGAGCGGGTTGCATTCTTGTTGGTGACACTGGGACAAGCGGTGTGTGTTCCATGAATAGACATGCCCGTGTGTGAGTGTGTGCGTGTGTGCGAGGGGAAGGACGTGACAGGGCAGTTGCTTCGTCACGCGCGCCCTTGGGATAAGCAGGCAGGAGTGTCTCGATTCGTGTGGCTCGCCATTATTGTTTTTTTCCCTCGTATATATTACATATGGGGCTCTCTGTAGGCCGGCCACCATGGCCCAGGTTGATGTTGATGTGCCATTGCAGTTGTACACGGTATCAGGCTGGCTCTGGCAGACCCTGTCGGCAACCCCTCACTTGTAAGTATTACTATCATTTTTGCTTTTCCTTTGGTCCTTGTTTTCGCTGTAACAGTCCTGTTTTCTCGTTGCACAATCCCGCCCATCCCAGCTTCTTCATTGGCCCGTAGCACGTCTATCATGTAATTCACCAAGCACGCCCACGCTCCGGAATCCCTGCCCACATGTATCTGGCCAATTGGCGCGCCCGTGGAGGCGCCTATTTCCATGGCTATCGGCTGCCCTTGCTTATGTGTGACGCGAGGTTACCAGCTCGCCCTGCTTCGTATACCCTGTTGCTGTTTCCCTCACCGCGGCACCAATGTAGCCTGCAGGCTCAAAAGACAATTTCAATGATACGGCGAACACACACACACGCGCGCGCGCGCACACACGCACACACACGCACAAGCACACACGTGGGGGAGGGTGACAAAGTCATGCGGTGCCATCGGAAGAGTCGAGAGTGGCTGGGTTATTGTCTTCCTTGGGAACAAGACAGTGTCGTATGCACGCTCTCTGACCAACGGTACAGCCCGAGACTGTCTTGGGCGGTAATCGAAACCTGTGCTCGATGGGTATCAAATGAATCCCGATCAAATAGCGGACTATCGAGGCCGGCAAGAAGCTGAATTCCAAGTCGAATCGTTTCTAGAAACGAGCCAGAAAGGAAATCACACGAGCTCGGAGGGCGGGCCCGATTGGAGCCTCAATGGCTCCACTGGGTTCCCAAGAATGACAGCTACCGCACCACCACCTTGCTTATTCCACCTCACCCAGTGGCCGGCTGCATGAGCTGGACGAAGATCGACCGAGTTTCATTGCACATGCCTGTTGCGAAGGGGCTGAGGGGTTCTTGGCAAAAGCAGCTTGGTCACGCATCAGTCAGCGTCGGGATGCGCACCTGCTTCTTTCTCTGCCCTCTCCAAATGCTACACTGTGGCGTTTGCCAACCAATGCAGCGGCATCGCTGCCTCGCCTCAATTCTCTGCCCGTCCAGTCGCCGCGAGCGCCGTCTCAGATGGGCGAGCCGTGCCGTCACTAGGCCCAGGTGCACTCCTCGTTTTACCCCACAGCCATCGACAGGAATGGGCTGGCCCGAGTAGGTTATTTGAGAGGGAATCGTGCTATGACGGAACAATGATCCTATTTCATAACAAATGCGATATAACTCCGAAGGCGCCCAGTCATGGAAACGACAGGTCTGCTGCATGTCGTAGCGGTGCACCGCAGCCTCGTCTTCGTCCCTGGACCGGGTGAATCATTTTACCAGGCCAGAAGAAAGGTCATTGTGAAACCAACCATTGGCGCGATGGAGAGGGGCGTGTGCATAGGTGCGTGCGTGTGTGTGTGAGTGTGCGTGTCGTTCGGCATGTGTGAGGGTGCAAACGTGGGCGGCGGGTGGGATCTCGATCGAGACTCGATTGATCCACCGGCCATTCCATGGAAAGCCAAGAAGCTGGCTGGGACAAAGCAATGAGTGGTGGGCAGAGAGGCGTAAAGATGAGCAGGGCAAGGTGCCTTGCGGTGCCTGCTGCTCAGGGATAAATACCGGTCCTCATCTCCTCGTGATCCCAGTCCCCCCTACGCAGATGCACTATCAAATCATCCAAGATGGGTTGTTCTCAGCCCGAGAAGAAGACGAAGGAAGAGTACATCTCGTTCCCCGTCGTACCAGCTCTCATCGGGGATGCTATACGGGCAACGAATAAGCTTCCTGCTCAAGGCCTGAAACATCACGACCGACTTGACGTCGGGCCGCCCAATGAGGCTCACGGCGGCGAGGTTGTCCAGAACCATCTCACCAGCCTTACCGGTGGCGATCCCGCCAACCCCCCCTGGGGGGGTTCCACCAGCGTTCCCGTCGAGAACCCTGGTACAGCTGCCCGAGTCCGGCCTCAGCAGCCTGCGGGTAATGTGCCACGATGCATGATGACGGCCCTTGCTAACGCCATTTGTCCTAGTCGTCCCTCTAGACGAGTTCCCCGTAGGCTCCATCGCCGCACCCAAGTCGCTGTATGCGACATCTGATGCAGCCGCCAAGTATGGTCTAGACTGGGGTGCCCTCAAACCTTTTGTCTTCAGAAACTATGTCAAGTTTCCCCCGCCCATCGAACCTACCCGTCTTCCCTTCTCCGTCGTCCTCGGCTACCATCCGCAAATCAATGGCAACTGGGGTCTCGAGCACCTCTGGATCAACAACCGAGACCTGGCTGACGCTCTCGCCAACATCTTTGACGGTTACCCAGGCATCGATTTGAAGTGTGATTCTCCCTGCATCTCGCACAACTTCGCAGCCTTCTACCATCGCCGAGTGGAATTGTGGAAGGCCGTGGTGCTGGAACCGAGACGCGAGGTCCGCGAGAACCTGCTGGTGGTGCTGGAGGTTATCGAACACAAGATGACTGAAGTTGCCGACACCATCGACCTGATCAATAGCATGGGTTCCATCAACTTTGAAGCCTTGGAGATGGTTTGCGCCCCGGGCGAACACATTCTTCACACCCATCCTGAGACTGGTGTGCAAGTTGTTGGCCAGCTATCTCGTCTCGAGCTGGTACCCACGCCCCAAGGCAAGCCCAAATACTGCTTCACACTCCTTCATTGTGACTGGGACGGGAAAAGATCCGGGTCTCGCAAGGAGTACTACGAGCTGGAATATTTTGATGGCCAGAAGCCCGTGTTACAAGTCCCAATTCTGCCTCTTCGACTTCACCCCAGCCGCACCAACGTCACCCAGGCCCTCATCGCACGAGGCCGCAAGTTCGAGAAATTACGATCCATCGGCTTTCAGCACTACGATGGCTACGGGACTGACGAAAGCTACGATCCAACCCGGGAATGGAGTTTCAAGGAGAGCATCGACCCTCAGAGAGTAAGTTGCCGTTCGTCTAATGCGCGTCGCAATGTAACTGACCACGGATACTTAGCTTGACGAGCGCGTTGTCCTCGATCAGGTCCTCTTTTACAAAAGAGACGGGTCCTGCCAACCAGAGCTCCTTCCTCTCGATCTACTCAGTAGCTACAGTGCTACTGAAACCACCATCCCTCGCTCAAATGTTCCTCGTCGGACGGCTGAGGAGAGCATGGCCTTTGCTCGATTCAAAAACGACGAAGAAAACAGTCGGTCAAAACACCCCGACCTAACTCCATGGACCAGACAGCAGTGTCTCATGTCAATGCCGTATACGCACGGCTATTCAATGACATCTAAGAAATGGTGTATGTACGATCCCTCTCGCTCGATATGCCCACACACAGCTTAACATGATGCAATAGTCAAATTGTGGATCGACCACATTGATGAGTTGGGCTGGCGCACGAACACCATCGCCGACCTTGTTCTTGGGGATCAAGAAAAAAGAATCCTCTTTAGCTACATTCCTGGCCTCGATGTTGACAGATATAGCAGACATGCCCCTGTTCCTGGTAAGGTGGGATTTCTCTCTTGAAGCGGGCGATGCTTACAGTTTCACAGACAGCAAGGTCATCATTCTTCTGTGCGGCCCTACAGGCAGCGGAAAACGTGCCATTGCCGAAGCCGGTATGTACAATCTCCTCCACGCGGGCTCCCAAATTGAGTACAGCTGACCATTTCGATCTGCAGTAGCTGAAAAACTGCATCGACCACTGTTCGTGATTAACAACAGCGACCTCCGGGGCAGTGCGCAGGACATTGAGCGCTTGTTCACCACCACCGTCGATTTCTGCCGGCGATGGAAGGCGGTTCTTCTCCTGGAAGACGCCGAGCGCTTTCTTCGCATGGAACCGACGCTTGAAAAGGGCCAGAACACCCTCCTCGCAGGTGAGCATGAATTCTCAGCCTTGCTCAGCTTCACGACCCCTGATACTGACTGTGTATGCCGCAGCATTCGAGTCGCTGCTGACGCAATATGACGGAATTGCCATGATCAGCGCCAAGCCTGGATTCCAGGTACCTGCTTCCATCGCGGAGTGTATTGATGTCCAGATGGGCCTGCCCTGCCTCGACGAAGCGGGAAGGGCCAAGGTCTGGTCCAACCTTCTCAGGGGCGAAAGGGTTACCGACAACCAGATCAGGTGGCTAGCCAAGATAGAACTCAACGGGCGCGAGATAAAGAAGGTCATCAAGACGGCACGTGTGGTTGCTACGGCTGAGTGTGTCACGATAGACGTCAAGCACATTCGGATAGCCATCG
Source organism: Calonectria pseudoreteaudii (assembly GCA_001879505.1). NCBI lineage: Eukaryota > Fungi > Ascomycota > Sordariomycetes > Hypocreales > Nectriaceae > Calonectria > Calonectria pseudoreteaudii. The sequence continues at coordinate 2,943,967 of KV875229.1, forward strand.
ATACTGAGTTCAGGTTCAAGATTGTTTCTGGAGGAAGCCACCACCGCCACAATATGCCGCAGACAACCAATGCCGAACCGGAACTTGACAACGACTGGACGCATGCGGAGAGAGAAGATACATCCCGCACCGCGCCCACCAATCAAGGATCTGTCCTGGGGGCTGTGGATGTCGAGCGACTAGCGAACCAGGCTGCTCGCCATCAAGGTCAACTTTTGCGTGGAGATGGGGTTGAGGATTGGGATATTATTGACACTTTGGGGTTGTGACCTTGGAGGAGTAATCTTTTTTCTTTTCTTTACAGGGTTAGTCTGTCTGTTTTAGTGTGTTTGGCTTTCTTGGGGTTTGGTAATTTTTCTCCTTCGGCTTGTTTCATCTTCTTTGCTTGTCTTTTTAAAGACGGGATCTTCTCTGGCTGGACCACTTTGGATGCACAGGACACAATCTTTGGCTTGGGGGACTTTCATGTGTAATAATATCTGGGATTTGGGTTGTATTTCGATTTAAGCCACATCGGATGGCGTATCTGGCTGGTTTGCTCCGAAGCCTTAAATGCCATACTCTTTGTCTTTATCTTTAATGGGAAAGTCTTTTCCAGTGGTCTCCTTGTACTTGTCTCGAATGAAGTCGGAGATGGCTTCATCCTTGGCCTGCTCGGTGGCCGACTCATTGCTCTGGTCCCCTTGGCCCATCTTCTCCTGTACGAAATCGACGGCTAGGATGGTGATGAGTTAGTTTTGTGACCAATAAAGAATGATTTCACGGCATGATGATACCTTTGTCCAGTGCATCTTCGTTCTTCTCCCCCTGGGCGCCACCGCCGGCTGCACTGTTGATCTTGTCCATGAAACCACCACCGCCACTGCTGCTAGTCTCCTGCTTCCTCTCCTCGTCCTTGCTGCCGCCACCCATAGCCTTGTTGAGGAAGTCCATTGCGAAAAGAATAAGATCGGAGTGATTGTTGGATACTGTAGCTTTTTCTTCTCTCTTTTGGTTTCACCTGCGGGTATTAGGGGGGGAAGAGTAGATGAGAGGGCTAGATAAGAGGAGAAGGCGGGCAGTGCATTTTATGCGAAACCGCAGTCGTAGACCCAAAGTCATGACCAGAGGCGGGGTAAGTGGCGGCTCTAGATCGCCGCGTGTTCCCTGTTTTTTTCTTTTTCGGGGTAACGCTGGTAACGCTCTCAGAGACCCTCTGACGCAAGCAAGTCTGCCGAGATCTAAGGAGTGGTGATCCAATCTCGCCCGGGGGGCCACACAGGACTGGTGACATGGGTGACTAGCCACGGCCCACGGGCGCCAAAAACAAGCTTATCACGAGCACTACGCACCCTGTGGACCAGGGCCTTATCCATTGTGCTAAGCTCTGGTGCGCGCCCAAAACTTGGATTTTTGTAGCCTGGACCGTTTGATTGTCGGTCGCATGTCGATCGTTAGCTCAACGGCCTTGAACATAGGCCGACTGATGATGTAGTCATGTTAGACGAGCAATAACGTGACAATGAGACAGTGAAGATTGGAAAGGGATTATTTCATGTGGATGCCGTGGCGCTGCCTATCAAAACACACAGGGACTCTAAACAGAAGGAGCACAGCTGGGAAGGTGTACTCTTTGTCTTCTCAAGGTTTGCTTAATGATCTTGTACCAATATTGCTGGGAAATCAAAGCACACGACAAACAAGGCAGAGCTTCCAAATACCGCTGGATACTAATTCAAGCCACGGGTTTACAGAAAACATGCAACCATGAATAGTTTTGCTACGACTATGACGAGTTTGGCATCAATATACGAACTTGCTCGCTTTGTTGACGTCAATCGTGCCAACACCTCTCATGCCCCACCATAACTGCTGCCCACCTGCCACCGCCACACTGCCCCGCCACCAGCCACGGTTTGGCGGGGTACCATCTCGCCGGCTGAGTCAGGCTAAGCCGATGAGCAAATCGCGAGTCATCGCATCCAGCCATGACCCATTGCGCGACGACGGCTTCAGGTTAAAAGACCAGCGCGCAACTTGCCGTTTGCGGTCGCCAGCCTCATCCACGGACACCCAAGGCACTTCTAAAAAAAATCAGTCCCAGGATCAAAGAGCGTCGCCATGTCCAAGCACACCCCCGATATCCTGCGGCGGCCGCTATACAGTAAGCCAGCCCCACCATTCCACCCGCTCAGCAGCTGTGTATGCTAATCACAGCCGTCCAAAGTATATGACCTACCGCCCGAGGTTGTCAACTCATTGACCCTCAAGTCCGACGCCGAGACGGAGGCCCTGGCAATCGTCGAAAGCCCTCCCTCACCCTCCACCCCCACCTCATCATCTCCCGACAGCAGCCTTGTCGGCAGCCAGGCTTGCTCACTATGTAGTCTTACATTTTCCACCGTCCTCGACCAGCGCGGTCACCTCAAGTCCGATTTACACCACTATAATCTCAAGCAGAAGCTGCGAGGGCAGAATCCCGTCACCGAGTCCGAGTTTGAGAAGCTGATTGGCAACCTTGACGAATCGCTCTCGGGGTCCGACTCGGACGACTCGGAAGATGATGAGGACGGCCAGGGAGAATCGACCTTGACGACCTTACTCAAAAAGCAAGCCAGGCTTGCGGACAAGAAGAACGACGAATATGGCGACGCAGACAGGACAACTCGCGGCAAACCCCCGTTGATCTGGTTCAGCTCTCCTCTGCTGCCTGAGAATTCCTACTTTGGCCTGTATCGGGCCATCCTCAGTGTAGAGGAGCAGCAGAGTTCAGATTTCCTGGAGGTACTAAAGAACAAGCGATTGGAGCCCATATCGATACCCAGGATGCCCAAGGATGGCTCCATTCCGGAAATTGCGTACAAGGGGCCGCATATTTTTCTCTGCATGATTGGCGGTGGTCACTTTGCGGCAATGGTTGTGTCGCTTGCTCCCCGCCCAACCAAGGGCGGGACTACGATGAACCGAGAAGCAACAGTGCTTGCTCACAAGACGTTCCATCGATATACTACGCGACGAAAGCAGGGTGGTTCGCAATCTGCCAACGACAACGCCAAGGGCACCGCCCACTCAGCTGGTTCAAGCTTGCGACGATATAACGAGCAGGCCTTGGTTGAGGATGTGCGGGCACTCCTCCAGGACTGGAAGCGCCTGCTCGATACGTCTGAGCTGTTGTTCATCCGCGCAACGGGAACTACGAACCGAAGAACGCTTTTCGGTCCATACAACGGGCAGGTCCTGAAACCTGACGATACCCGGCTACGAGGGTTCCCCTTTAGCACGAGGAGAGCCACGCAAAATGAGCTCATGAGGTCATTTATCCAGTTAACACGGCTGAGGGTCCAAGAAATCGAGCCGGTCGTGGAGACCAAAGCGAAGGAGACTACAGCTCCCAAAAAGGCATCTGAACCCAAGCCTGCGAAAGCACGGCTGTCAGAAGAGGAGGAGACTGCGCTCCTACACACATCACAGCTGCAGGCGTTTACACGCAGATCAAAACTCCCTGCGCTCCTGTCATATCTCAAAAATAATAATCTGGATGCAAACTTCGAGTTTCAGCCGCCAGAGCAAAACCACCATGCGCCTAGGCCTCTTCACCTGGCCGCTGCCCAGAACGCTGCGCCATTAGTGCTGGGTCTTCTCACACGTGCTGGCGCTGACCCCACACTCAAGAACAAGGAGGGCAAGACGCCGTTCGAACTCGTTGGCGATCGATCCACTCGCGATGCCTTTCGAGTTGCCCGTTCAGAGCTCGGCGAGGCCAAGTGGCCCTGGGATGCAGCCAAGGTGCCGCCGCCAATGACCAAAGCCGAGGCCGACCAGCGCGATGATAGGGAGAAGAAGGATGCGGAGAGAAAGGAGTCAGATCGGCGAAAGGCGGAGGAGGAACGTCTACGGACGGAAGGTCCTAAGGTACCGGAGAGCCGGAAGCCAAAAGGCAATACGCTTGCGGCTAGCTTGGTCAAGACGCCTCAGGAGAAGCGAGAGGAGGAGGCGCGCGGGTTGACGCCTGAGATGCGAATGCGCCTAGAACGAGAACGAAGGGCTCGGGCGGCTGAGGCAAGGATGAAGCAGATGCAAGGCGGTAGTTAAATCGTAAAAGATTATCTATATCAATTAATCGAAGGCGTCGAACAGCTTTTGGGGAGTCCCTCTTTTACTTGCATTGACCCTGAGGAAGAAAGAGGGTTTGGTCCGTAAACGATGTATCTAGGACAGTCACTGGGTAGCAGCTCCAGCCGGAGACCACTAACTTCCACCAAAGCCTATGAAAGTAAGTAAACCCCCTGGAACCTATAGCAACCCTTTGATAGGCTCTCGTTACAGCAGGCTTTGGTAGATTTCTGTGGGCATCTTTTAACAGCGTCCAGCAGAGTCTAGCGGACTTGCATCAGTGAGCTTCGGTGGGCTTCGACAAGCTTCGTAGCCTTTGCCTAAAAAATAGATCACGATACAGCTCAATGGAGATTCCCTTCAAGCCAAGTGCACACCAGCATGGAGCCATTGTTCATAGCCGCGTCCCCATAACAGATGGCCTCAGCTACTCAATCATTTACCAGAGTGTTCTAGTCACATTGATCGTGCCAACGACAGACTGCATCGCATTGAACTATGTCGGCACGTGGTAGAATTAGAGTCATGACGGGATGTGCAAGCTGCATGGGTAGACCTGTTCACGGACCCATTAGCTTGGGCAACCCCCCCTGCTCAACATGGTCACCCGGCACCATGAGGCTTCACAGCGACATGCGCACAAGAAACCAATCACAGAATTTAATGAACATGGTATTTATAGCTCGTGAATTACTGCGTATTGTGCATGGTGCTCCAGGACTCCGAAAATAATGATGCACGACAGGATACCTAGCTCATAACAGAATCACCTGACCTGTAGGCAGGGCACTTGTCACGGCGCTAGTGCCATGTCATTCACGAATAAACCAAATCAAATTGCCTAGAGCACAACCATCTAATTATTATTATTTTTTAACTCAGAGGTTGTTGTATTTTTTGTGCACGCAGATTACTCAAAGCTGCCATCTTCCAGGGTAATTAAACAAAAGTCATCCAAGACCCCATGCCCAACCAACGCCCGCTGTTTCATTTCCCATGATCATTAAGAATACATAAACGTCATAACCCAAAAACCAATATGCGCCGTGTGATGTCGAAAACGAGATGAGCTAGTCGAGGTCCATGCCATCTCCCCATGTCATCTCATCCTCATCAGTATCCATGGGTTCCGGTACATCGCCTGACTGTGCCTCATTGGCATCTCTCACACTTACGAACGCCTTCCCGAAGGATTCATTCGTTACTGTTACATTACCCCTCGAGTGGTCAATGATGGGCGGGTGATCCAGTTGTTGCGTTTGAAACCAGACACCTCCATTTTGACCCACGATGAGCTCGGCAGCAAAGTTTCTGTCAGTGTCTGTATGGACAGGGCGGAAGTTTGAATCTCCCGTGGCTTGTGAAGTTGTTTCTTGTGTGTTCTGACGCCTTTCGGCGTGTTGTGATGATGATGAGAGGGGAGCGGGAGAAGTTCTGGTTTGATCTGGCTGCGGGTGACGTTTCAATGTCAGAAGTGAACCAGAAGGAATGGTGGTGTGTGTGTGTGTGTGTGTGTTTGATGTGCTACTCACTTTATAAATCACATGCATGAGATTAATAGCGACTTGGTGTTTTGCCATATCCATGTCTGCGACTTGGTGGTTGATGGAATAATATCCTGTGAAGGTGGCAGAGGGAATGCAAATTTAGGAGGATAATTCAGAAATGGCTTCGTGTTTGGAAATAGATCATCTGCGAAGAGGAAGAAATGCAGCTCATGATGAGAAGAGATGTGACTACTATTATACTCGCAGCGTTGCAGCATGGCAAGCGGCTTCGAGTGTTTACACGCGGACACTAGCTTGGTAGTCTGTCGGATGGACGCAGTGGCTGCCTATGACTCGAATTCATTCCCAACGCTCGACTAGCAACAAACGGGAAACTACAACAGCCTTGCCGTCTCTCTGGACGAGTAAGGCATCGTAAAACCCACCATGCAACCTCGTGCCGTCCACTTTCCAAGGCTGAGCCAACCGCAGAAGCACAGCCGCCCCACTCACCTCCAATGCACGCTGCCGTGCACCATCGCAGATAGTCGCGGCTTCGACGAATGGCGACCGCCCAGAGCCAACCTGTGCAACAGGAGATGGATGACCGACAGCAAACGACAGCACTTTGGCCGTCAAAGTGAGCCCATTTTCAGCTGCCTTGGACCCCGCGCGTATCGGACGGAGGCATTCAGAGGGGTGTCGGAGGGGAAGTGAAGGAAGGGAAAAAAGAGACAAGTCAGACGGCTTGGGAGAGCAAACAGGTTTATGCATGCCTTCGGGGAAGCACAACGCTGCAGAGGAATCTGGAATGGGTATGGAGAACCCATGCAGGACAACAATTGGCAGCGCGAGAGACTGGACCCTCACAGGCTTCGCTGTCGACTCAAATCGATCAACAATCTCTACGACGAGAGCCTATTTTGATGACGGGTATATGGGGCTGGCGGTGGATAGATATGTACGTCCCAGCGTTTGGCGACAACCTGCCTCGCTTCAGCAACGACTCAAAATTTAACATCAACGACAGGCAGCAGGAGCCCTGCTTTCCTCGATACTGACAACAATTGACTCGACTCGACTCGACTCGACTCGACTCGGGAAATTTTACAATGAGGGGAAATCAAAAAAGGGCGGTTGCACGGTTTCAACCATCTGTCCTACATTTACACAAACAGGATTCGAGCCGTTTGTTTGTAGGGTCGGGCAACGTCGGACAAAGCGGAGAGGTGGAGTGGGCCCCGCGTACCCGCGATGGGTACCCATCGGAACGGCGTCTCGGGCTCGGGCCCCAGCGTCGCCCAGATGGCTGGATGCACACGGAACGGAAAGGAAAGGGAAAGAGAGGCAAAGAAAAAATTTTAAACCGGCTCGGAACGGGTAACTGGCCCGCGGACGGGTGTTTGAGCTTAGGTGCACAGAGCCTAGGGACGTGGCATAATCCATGGACAGAAATAAGGGGGGGGGGAGGGGAGAGCGCAAGCAAAAGGGCGCGGAGTAATTGCGCCCATCGACAACAGCCAGACTTGCGGTGGTGAAACGTCGCGAGTCTCAGCCAGTTTACACGAATGCAACCTGCACAGCCTCCAAGACAGGAGAACCCTGAGTTATGAGGGAGGGCAGAGAGGAGCAGAGTCGAGATGAGGTTAAAGCATTGCGCATGACCGCGCACGCCGTGTTTGCCCCATTGATAGGTTCAGAGGGAGTTGTAAGTCGTTTGGTTTGGTTCCTGCAGTCAGAGCATGACAAAAAGGAAAAGATGGTGTGGTGCAAGGGGCCGCCCGCAGGTGCGTAGCCACCTTTCTCTCGAGGCCACTAGGGAAAAAAAATAATTACAGGGCGCGTTGCGACAAAAAGTTTGCTACCCTACACAACAGGATTATGTGTTACGATGACGTGCATGACAGCCATCAAAGGGAACAGAATTAACTTGTAATCTATTTCTCTGTTTTTATGCTGATTTGCCTTTTTTCCCACTCTATGTAGATATCGCTGCATTTTCTCTCCGCGGGTTTGCTGATGCAGCTCTTTTTTTTTTTTTCTCCCTTCTCTTTTGGGCCCTTGTAACTGTGTTGGCACAGTGAGCCACACCTGTTTAGCACTGGAGCTGCCTGCCAGGTCAGGTAGGGTTGGATGTGGTTGAGGTGGTGGGTCCGACCCGACCAATCCGCGTTACACTTATTTCCTAATCGAGACATGCGAAAAAGCCAGGGAAGTTGCTGCCGAGATGGACCATGCTTTCCAACCCCAAACAGCCCATCTTTTAAAAGTGAATTTATAGGCCCTAGGAATGCATACACGGATAAGCCGTCAGCCATGTGAATTGCCGAGTCACAGCCCGTCCTTCACAAAACACGCCGGGTAATGCTGTATGCATTTTTTAGAGGCAGAGGAGACCCGCCATTAGGACCGCGGGGAACGTAACACCAGAGACGCGCTGCTTGCTCTGCGCTCCAGCTACGTGATTCCCCTTGCTCCTTTGCCCGGCTACAGCTGCTGACCAGGTTGGTGGCGTGGGATAGTGTGGTGAACGAGCACAACGGTTCACATGTGGGAAGATTTGTCGAGAGGCGAAGGATTGCAATCACAAAAAACAACAACCGCAAGGTGCATCTGCTGACAAGACCGAGGCGCGTGGCGGCCTGGGTCGTCCACCTTCTCAGTTGAGAAGAGACACCTGAGGATTCCAGATTGGCTACACCAAGTGGGTTAGGTAGTCGAGCTGCAGGATCGAACCAACGTACGAGGGCACAGATCAAGGTTTGATTTGGGGAGGAGCACAAAGTTTCCTTTGCTAGTTGGTTTGCTGCCCTATCCGCTGTTGTGATAGCACGAAGGGATCCTTGGGGAATCCTGTTCCGCCATCATAGACACGTGGAACCAGGGAGCAGAAGCGGAGGGTTGGTTTGCTCATGGGGAAAACCTAAAAACGATCAAGCCCACCGCAAGTCGAAACGTGAGGCAGCCCGAAAAGAGGCAGAGGCAAGACCCCTGCTATAGCACTTCTGGACTGCTCCTGGCATGGAGGTTCCCCGTTTCGAACAGAGCAGGGGGAGGCTTTGCTCCTTTTTCTTCCTACCGTCACGCATGCGGGCGTCCCTGCGCGTGTGTGTTGGTGTTGTGTGCGAACCCGGTGCCGTGCCTCGGGGTTTTGTGGGTGCTTGGACTACCGGGCCACGAAATCGCGATGGTGCAATGTAGCCTGACGTGGGGGGGTTCCTTTTCTCTCTCTTTTCTTTTCTGTTCTTAACCCTCTTGTTCTAGAAAGCGGCCCAAGTGGAACGCGACTAGATCGGAATCTGTTGCTGTCAGGCTTAATGTCACGCAGAACGGGACTTCTGCACGCGAGCACTATTTGCATGGCAAAAAAAGGTACCGCAGCTAAGAGGCTAGGCGTGAGAGCAATGGCGATGGCGATGGCGTTGACGGATGCCCTGGCCGCCACCACTAACAACAGCGATGGGCTGTTGGGTTATGTGGAGGAGCAGCGCTATCAGATGGGCGTACAGATCATGGCGCCGCGCTGTTAGTGCGCCAAGGAACGGTGGCCCGCTCCCCAGTAAATCCTCCTCCTCTCCTGGTCATTGAGCTACGTCTAAGGAGAATTTTCGTGCCCAACGCCGGGTCTAGCGTTTTGTGGCAGGGTGGCACTGACAGCAAGCTGTTGTCGATGGCCTTTCGGGCGGAGCACGAGCACCGCGTACATGGGTGATGGGTGGGAAATTAAACAGGGGACGACATGTGGTTGCGGGGGGGCAGTGTCACCAGATTCAGGTGAAGCCCAAAAGAGAAGCCAAATGGAAAAGATAGGGTTGCTACCGAGCAGGGCATCGGAAAAAAAAAGAGAGATGGGTTTGTCAGATTTCCGGTTGTTTCAACGGGCAGATGGGTGGTGTTTGCTATGTCCCCATACTATATAGGTGGTGATTAAGTAGGGGCTATAGGGGCGAGAGAGGCGTAGTGAACTGCTTGGTGTGGTTTTGGTTCCTATCGCTACTAGCAGCTCTAGGTGAGAAGAGGCTCTATTGGTGTGGATAAACACTGTCATAGGGCCAGATACCTATTGCTGCCAAGGCTTGTCCGTTCATGGTTGAGTAGAAGATGCCCTGATTCATGTCATCTCGATTGGCTATTGTTTCGTCCCGTGTCATCCAGTTTTGGGACGCGGCGAGTAGATGCCGGCTGTGGTTGGTGGTGCATCGGGGCAAACGCGGAAAGGAACCGTGGAACTTTTCCTAGAGGGATGCAGCAAAGGAGCCAAGGCCGTCAGAAGCGCGGGCGAATCGCCTTGCTGTGAGACACACGGCGGGACGATGCCAGTGATTGGGCTGGTCGCAGCGGGGCCTCTGTTTCAGTCTCAGAGTGGCCCATCCTTTCAGGGTCTCTTAGTGGTCTCCCTGAGGTTGAAACAAGTCAGCCCCTTCTTCCCGTCTTGGTTTGGGTGGCCAGTGCTCTTTCTAAAAATGTCCTCCCAAGCTGGAAAGGAAAAATGTGGAGACAGGGCCCGTAGCTTTGTTCTTTGCCTCTGCCATATGCTTGACGCCATGTCAATCACATCACTGGCGCTCGTCTGGTGGGGATCTTTTGTCTAGTCTTTGTTTGGGCCTCTCCACTTGTTTAGATGTCTTGCTGTTTAGTGAGACTGTTTTCCCGTCGCTCCCGAAGGCAGCCTCTGCGCGGCCAAAGACCGGTCCAATAAGCGCCCTGCGACCGCTTTGGGTTTGACAGCTTGAAGCTAGAAAATTGATTAGCAGGCAAGCCGGCGTGCGGTCTGTGGCGACCGATTGGCATCTCTCTCTATCTCTCGTCATCCGAACAACGGAGCTGGGTATGCCGGCTGCCATGGGCCCCTGCTTCTCGTCAGGCGATAATTACTGAACACTGCTGCTTTCGGTCGGACATCGTGGGGCCATCGCCTTGGGCGAGATGGCCGAGTTCCGGATATGCTGCGGGTGGTTGGAGCACTTGGCAAGATCACACATCCACCCATCGAAAATCCAATGTGGAGAGCGGTGGCGACGGTGACGGGTTGAGGCCGGATCCAGCCTGCCCAGGTCGGCTACATGGCAGAAACGGGAAAAGCCCATGTTTCCTATCCCTGGTGTGATCCTCTTTCTGGGCAACGTGGTTTTGCGAGCAGGGCCGCTTCTACTGGCCCCCCCCTCGACGCAGGTACGAGCTTATAATCGCTATACAGAGCAATAACAGACACTGTTATATGTGCTCGGTTGGCAGCCAAATGACACCCGACCGGCCGGCCGAGTTTTTGTTTTGTGGATCCCGCAGGTTGCGGCTGTGGCCACAGCGGACGGAAATGACATCGGAATGTGTCTGGATGACATGTAAGAGGTAGAGACAGATCTATGCCCCTTTTGCCTGGATGGGATGTTTGAGGCGTTGCTGGGCAAGAGTGCCATTGTCCTATCATCAGTCGATGCTTGCTATGTGTGCAGCGGGGGATCCTGGTCTCTAGCATTTGTTTGACAGTTTTTTTTTCTCCCCCCTCCCCTATGTTCTTTTGGCGACTCTGGTCGCCGCTAGTGATCATAGCGTCTCCGAGAATGTGCACCTTGGTCCGGGACTCCTGGCTTGCAAGCGTGGAGCTGAGAGCAAGGAAGCAGGAGCTTTCAAGGTGGATAGGCCTGCCCAGCTTGGGAGCGACCGGGAAGCGGGGGGCGAATATTCCAACGCTCGCGCAACGGGGAGGCCTGTTAACCGCCAGGGCGTCCCTGTAAGCGCTGGAGAATCGGCGAGCGGGAGGGCCGCTGTACCTGCAGGAAGTAGTCATCGGGGTTTCCATCTGCACCCCTGCAACGACCAGAGAAGGCCTGCTGGAAGCCACAAAAAGAAGGCCCGCGGGGGTTTTCTGATAGGGTGGCCAGGGCGTTTCAAACAGACAAGCGAGGAAAAGTTTGGGAGGATACCGGGCCTCCGGCATGGGCCTCTTTACTTTTTGGGCCGGTGCATGGTATCATCGTCTAAGTTACGGTGCCATCGCCCATCGGATGCCTGCCCATACTTCAGCGGACAATAGACCTGCCCTGGTGGGTCGTGGTCGTGCGGACAGAGGCAGCCATGTACGCGGGTCCCCTCCGGGTTGTGGGTTGAGTTGCGGAAAAATAAGAACATGGGAGCAAAGGCAAGGCAGAAAGAGGCCTGGGGGTTCGATCTTTAACGAGGGATGCCGTTCTAGACTCGGTTGTGCCCTGTCTTCGAGTAGGAAACATCTATTGGGGTTGTGGACACATGAGTAGATGTCATTTCCAAAGGCAACCTACAATGTGGTATCGCCAAAGTTGCTTATGACAGGCGTACGCTATAACGCCCCTCCATCTCATTGATGCCGATGGTATTTTTGTCTCATCTCATCTGACCTTGCCCCCGCCGACGGGCGCCGCGATTCGCTGTGTCGGAAGGACCTGGATTGTCATGGTTCTCTGGAAAAAGAGGCGTCCGTCCGGCGTCTCTAGTTGATGGGCACTGAAGGTGAAGCCGCTAAGGCAGCCCGGGCGCCAGCGAACGCACGGCATCCATGGCGGCTCTGACCCCCCCCCCCCCTCCTTGGGCTTGGGCGTGTCGATCAGGGACGAGATAGCCGTGGCATCCTCTGCCCATCACACAAATCACCAACGGGGCGGCAGGCTTGGGTTTCCAAAGTTAGCAGCTAGCACCGCTTAGTCCAGCACCTTGACCGGCAGCGCTCAGGGCCGACATTGAGCGTTATGCGCCCTCTTTAGTGAGCAGCAGTGCGTTGCGTCATGGCGGCGGCCGTTTGGATCAGCGGCCCGGACGGGAGTGATTTATTTTTAATTATTTTGTTAATTTTCAGTGTGCTTGCGAGTCCCCATGTATTCTTTCATTTGCACATTTCCCCGTGATGCACGCATGCAGACGCGGCAGGGCTCGATTGGGCGCAGTTGTGATTAAGCATGAACAAGCATAAACAAAGGACACCGAGGGAGCCGAATGTGGGCAAGCAAGACGGGATCAAAGGAGGCCGATGAGCCCTGGCCAGGAACAGGCTGCGGATTGGCTGTCGTCAATTCTTCCGTTGGCCATGGTGCCAGCGGCGCAGGGCCATCAGTCCATTCATAGGCCCGTCTCGGCAACCAGACGCTTCCTCGCCCCCCCTGGTCCCCCGTGAGCCATGCGCTGGCCGCAGCCGCTGGCTGTCGGATCCCCCCCTGTCACTGGGCCCCTCCACCCTCTGACTCTCCCCCCTGCACCCTTGCGCGCGTGTGGGACCCCGCCATCGCCTCCTCCTCCCTCCTCCTCTGAACCACCAACACCACATTCACCTGAGAGCTTAGACGGCGACAGGATGGATGCACGGCTCAGGAGCCTTTTACCCTGGCAGAAGCAAAGAGCCAGGGTGGAAGCATAGCTCCCCACCCGTCCACTCATCGTGCAGATGCCGGGCTGGCTGCTCTTTGTCTGTGAGCCTGTCCTTGGCCTTCCCATTCATTGTCGGCCTATATAGATGCTCGGGATGCCCTCCCAATCATCCCATTCCCTCTCATCATCATTCACTTTTTTCTTTTGCTCTCTTCTCAACCACATCTCTTTTCTGTCTTTTTTTTTTTTCCCTTCCAGGTGTTCAAAGTCATTCGCTATCTTTGACCCCATCGCGAAGTACATTCGAACGCATTTCTATTGCAATTCCAACATTCGCTCAAGCAGCTTCACTCGCAACTAGTAACTTATTCAAGACATTCTTTGCAACACTCTTTCACAATGAAGAGCTCACTTACCATGCTGGCGCTTGCCGCCGGCCTCGGTGAAGTCCAGGCTACTGTAAGTCCTTGCATCTTCGAGGCTCGGGGTTGATCTAACAATTCTCAGTGGGGCAACTGGAATACCGACACCAAGTACAACACTCCTAGCAACACCGACAACTACTGTGACTCCGACATGCAGTCCGGCTGGACCTGGGACGGCCTCGATGTTGGCAGCTTCTCCGACTACAAGGGATGGGACTTCAGCGGCTGGACCTGCAAGCAAGACTCTTCGAAGCGAAGCCTTGACGGCCGTACCTTTGGCAAGACCATTTCCGGTAGCTGTGGCTCTGATGTTTCTTCTGCTCCCTCTTTCGACTGCGGTAGCGCTACCAACGTTGACTCGTTCTCCATCAAGACCTTTGAGATCAACGTCGAGTTCGACTGCCGTCTCGAGTTCCACTTTGACATGCCCGATGGCTCCACTTGCAAGCAGTCCTCCGACTGCACTGCTGGCAGCAGCAACTCCATCGAGAACACCCAGTGCGGTGGTGCCAAGAAGGTCTCCTTCGTCTACCCCAAGCAGGACAAGGCCAAGGACTCTTGCGAGATTGACATCCCCAAGGTCGACTTCGACTGCGGTAACGGTGATGTCACCTCTACTGCCTCTGTCCCTGCTGTGACCAACACCAAGCCCCACGGTGACGAGACCACCACTGGCGAGAACTCTGGCGAAACCCAGTCTGTTCCCCAGGATGACCACACCAAGACCTACCCTGCTGGCGAGACCACCACTCCCAGCTCTCCCGAGGAGACCAGCTCTGTTCCTGAGGGTGACAACACCAAGACCTACCCTGCTGGCGAGGAGACCACTGCTCCTGTTGAGACCACTCCCAGCTCCCCTGAGGAGACCAACTCTGTCCCCGCCGTCACCATCTCCAAGCCCGCTGGCACCACTACCTACCCGGCTGGTGAGGAGACCACTGCTCCTGCTGAGACCACTGCCCCTGCTACCACCGGTGGCGAGAACTCTGGCGAGACCCAGTCTGTTCCTTCTGGCGAGCAGACCACCTTTGTGACCTCGTACGACAGCGCCTCCACCGTCTACACCACTCAGATCAAGACCGTTACTTCTTGCGGTGCTGAGGTCACCAACTGCCCCGCCAACTCTGGTACCCAGGTCGTTGTCACCGAGACCGTTGCCATCTCCACCACCATCTGCCCCGTTACTGAGACCGTCACTGGCCCTGTTGGTGAAGAGACCAAGCCCGTCGAGACTGCTCCTGAGGAGACTGCCCCCGCTACCACTGGCGGCGAGAGCTCTGGCGAGACCACCACTGCCCCCGCTGAGGAGACCACCGCTCCCGTCGAGGAGACCAAGACCTACCCTGCTGGTGGAGAGACCACTGCTCCTGCTGAGACTACTCCCGCCACCACCGGTGGTGAGAACTCTGGCGAGACCCAGTCTGTTCCTTCTGCTGAGGAGACCACCATCGTTACCTCGTACGACAGCACCTCCACCATCTACAGCACCCAGATCAAGACCATCACCTCCTGCGGCGCTGAGGTCACCAACTGCCCTGCCAAGTCTGGAACTGCTGTTGTCGTCACCGAGACCGTTGCCATCTCCACCACCATCTGCCCCGTCACCGAGACCCGTGTTGAGAAGCCCACTGGCTCTGCCGAGAAGCCCACCACCTCCAAGAGCGAGAGCAAGCCCAGCACCACCGGCGGTGAGTCCTCTGGCTCCACCCCCTCTGGCTCCTACGATGTCCCCGATGTCGTCCCCAAGTGTGTCAACACCTTCCTCGACTACGTCAAGGACTGCAAGTCCAACACCGACACTGCCTGCTACTGCCCCAAGCAGTCCTTCGTCGACAACGTCTTCTCGTGCCTGTACGCCCACGGAGAGTCGGACGACATCATTGCCCAGGCCGTTTCCTTCTTCCAGGGCATCTGCGCCGGCTACGTCACCAAGAACCCTGGCATCTGCACCGGTGCCGAGTCTGTCACCAGCATCATTACCGTTACCGGAACCACTGTTGTCGCTAGCGCTCAGTACACTACCATCACCGTTGATACCACCGTGACCGAGCCCTGCGTTACTGGCGGAACCACCATCTCTGGCAGCTCTACCGTCCGCACCATCTCTTCCGAGTACACGGTTCCCCAGGTCGAGTTCACCACCGGCCAGAACGGTGGCGTTGGTGCTGTCGCTCCCGTCACCTCCACGGCTGCCCAGACTGCTCCTTACGCCACTGCCACCGGCACCCTCATCACTGCTCCCGCTGGCACTGGCGGCTACACCGTCCCTACCACCACCTCTCCCGCTGAGGTCCCCGTTACCGGTGGTGCCGGCCGCTCTGGCATGGGCTTCGCTGCTGCCATTGCCGCCATCGCTCTTGCTCTGTAAATGAACTCTTGATGTGCAATTTGCATATACTCTCTGTTTTTCCCTTGCGTTTTTGAATAGATGATTTCGAGCAAAGTCTTGGACTTATCCTCGAGGCAGAACATTTTGTATGGCATTTTTCTTGTACACAAGGCTCCGTCAGAGCCCTCTGCTGAACACGCAGGCTCGTCTCAAACAAACATGTATCATTCTTACGATCCTTACGAAAAAGCAATTGGTGTGGCAATTGGGTGGAAACAGCAACAAGCCTCTATTAAGACGAGGGAGGCAAACTTTTGATCAATAACAACAAAAAGAGAAGAAAAAAAAAAGGAAGGAAGCATGGGGTTTCACCGGCCGAGCCGAATGCCTAGAAGAGCATATATACCCGCTGGCTGGTTTTCTATAATATTAATATCGATTGATTTTTCCTTTATTGAATCTGAGAATTCCCTATGCTCCAATTTTGTCCCTTATCTTTGTGATATAGTGAAGTAAATGGTAGATGTAATAATGATTATCATAGCCATCCACATGGCGATAAATGACTTCGCACTAAACTAACTCATGGAGCAGAACAAGCAAAAGGAGAGGAAGAAGGCCAGCGTCCTGCCCTTTCCCCTTGGGCCACATACCTGCTCTGACGGGGCTGATGACGAACATGTGCAACGCACAGCCTCCGGGACGTCTCCGGGGAGTGTGATGCAAGGATCATAGAACGACGGCCGCGTGCAGAGAGCCTGATAATCAGACTGCCGGTCAATGGAACGAAGCGCACGGGCCAATTTGCGCGACGAACCACTTCTCGGAAATGCCTCGCTGCTTCCAGTTCGTCAACCTTCGGCTTTGAGACACAGGCAAGAGCAACCCGTATATATATCAACACACTGCCGGCCCTCCACGGTCCATCTTGGCGAAAAGTACTTGAAGCGGGAATCGAGCCCCTGGCTTCTGTTTTTCGTGAGGTGTAGCCTAAGCCACTGCGTCAATCGACACCCTCCCAGTGCTGGTTTTGATCATGACAGCAACTGGACTTGGTTATAGCCATTCCTCCAAACCCTCACTCCAACAAACACTATGGGCTATTTAAGGATTGCAGGACTGCTGTTTATGGTGATTGAGCGACCAGTACTTGAGATGCTTGCAAGTAAATGCGCAGCCCTTACAGTCCTATGATATCTGTGGCCAATCCCATGAATACGTATACCTCTCCCACTTCTGAGCTCAGTTTTTTCTTCCCCATGATACGCTACCTGATCCTATTTCTCCTTTCGGCTCCTCCCCATTCAAATTATTCTGTCCTTTGCTTGCCGGCACGACACTCCATTTCTGCTTCTTTTGACAGCATCTCTTATGCACATTTCGTAAACAAACTATTTGGCCGTGACATTCCTGAGCGCGAGTTTTTTGCCCAAGTGAGTCTGAGGCGATCGCCTCCTGGGGGCTAGATAATAACGGGTAATTTATAGATGGCTCTTGCAGTTCTATTTTCGTCCGCTCCCATGAGGCGATATTCTGGGCCTCGTTGATGACCTGAGGATGGCAGTTGATACCTCATCTTTTCCCATTCGGGTCGGACTAAATGATACGGATATTCATGAGAAAATTCCCGGTTCACTCTGCGAATTGATCCACTGCGACACCGCTCACAGCCACAAAGTTCCCATCAGGTACAGAATTAGTAAATCTGGTGGTCCAAGGGACACCTGTCAGCCTAGTGACAGCAAAAGGGCGTGCTGGATGATGCTAAGGGGTCGACTTGCAAAGCATAGAAACTGCGTTAACCGATGCTGCGGTCGATGATACCAACGGTGAATTCAGATATGATTATGTTGAACCTATACAAGATACATTTTCGCTTAGGTCGTAGACGAGGAGAGTGAGGGTAGGCATATGAACAGCTTCGTTACTGGGACATCATCCGTGTTTGGGGATGCTGGTTCAAGAAAGTTTCGGAAACCCTCCGGTCTTTTTTCCAATATGGTTAGATTTAGTATCAGGACTCGTAGAGCACCCGCTGACTTAGGCAAAGAAACATCTTTGCCGCTCCTAGATGGCTGGTCAATCCGATCATGTCTTTTGTATAGGATTTGAGTCAACACGGCTACGGATAATTGATGAATGTGATGGCACGAAGATCAAAGTACTCCATAAAATAAAATATCGTTACTTGCTTATAAGACAATAAATCAAATTGCATAGTTCAATTACTGTCTCACAAATCATAGCCGTGGGAACCGGGGCTTGATGGACCGAGGAGCCTCAAAGTCGACGCATGCCAGTACATACAGGTTCCAAATGGGGCATTCTTTGGCCCATCCTATTGGTGACCCTCGAATGATCTACGACGGCGCGAGTATTGGCAAACCTAAAGCACCATGAGAGCCCCGGGTTACGCGCTTAGCAGCTTGGCTTGCTTGGCGGATCTGAGAATGTATCACTTTACAAGCCGATTGTATTACGAATTTATCCATAGAGCCTAGATAGTTTCGCTACTGAGCCGCTGTCTTTTAACGCAAGGATATGTTTTCACTGCAAATGATTCGTGGGAACTTTGTGTCCGAAGGGAGAAAGTTGAGTGGGCGGGACCCTGGAACGGCTGCATATAATCCCGCCATCATTCCTTGATGTTGGTTGCCATCAAGCCTTAGCGGCAAGGTGCAAATCGAGGGTTGACGCGTAAGTCGTGAGCCACCCTATATAAGGGTGGACTGTAGAAACAGGACTCTCAGATTATTCTATAACGAGCATCAAGGGGCAATTTTCGTGGCCAGCCGATAACGGATCAGAGTTGGTGCAAGCTTGGCGAGAGTAGTGGGGTATGATATTGTGGGCAAGACTGAGACTTCGGAATGGAGCCTCCTGTGTCGATCAGGTGTTGTTTGGTTGAAACAGAGGTCATTGATTGGAGCCTGGTCATTTTCAGGACAGCGGAATGGGTCAGACAATTTCTTGGACATCTCGGCTGCCAAGAACGCCCAGAGTTTCGATGCACGCATACGGGAGCGACGCAGACAAGCCTCGGCACTTGGATGAGAGGTGGTGGCTCACTGTGTTCGATTTGTTCGAGTTATTGTCATCGTCATGGTGACTCTGAACACAGAAAGGGATGTAGGTACCTCAGGTATAAACGGATGTTGAGGAATCCGCGGGATGCGCCGGCCCGACTAGTGGCCGATAGCCTCGTAATTCCCCGAGCATTGTCAGCAGAACCCACCGCAACAAGCAACAGTCTACGCAACTCTCATTTGGACGGTTGGCATTTCTTTAGCCAACGCCACGATGTGTCCAAAAGGATGCTTGCCGGATCAGTACCCGCCCAGCATGACTTGCTTTGGGCCCTGAAACCCCACGGGTGCCTCGATCTTCCCGCTGTCACCTCACAACGTCGGACCAGCATGACCAGCATGACCAGGGCTATATAGCCTGAGGCGCAACGCTTGCGTGGACGCATGCAACTCTGCTCGGAGGAGCTGACCTGGGATGATTCATGTACGAAAAAAAGAAGGACAAAAAAAAGGCCGTGGTGGATATCCTCCAGGTGACGATGATCTTGTCTGCATGTAGAAGTCACCCGGAGTGGGATGCACGCACATGTTTGCCCCCCACGCCTACTCGCTCAGTCCATCAGGCACAAGCGTGGCAAGTCCCGCTGAGAATAGCAGCTGCAGCTACCAGGTGCCCACATGGGACGGACAAATGTTATCGATCTGGTTTGTGGCCCCGATAGCCCGAGGCAAGTTCCGGGCAAAGAGCTCAACGACATGTTTACCGCCATCTGCAGCAAAGGACTGAAAACCAAGAGATTCTCGGATTGGGCGAGATCTCCTGCTAGCTTCGTCCTGAGTCCACACTACGATATCATTTAGCAAGAAATTTGTTGCCAGGCTCGACTCAGCTTGGGGCTGCCCGCCTGTGCGTCCTCACTATTTCTTAGCTGAGTAATGCACAGGGGCCCCAAGCATCTAGAGCCTTGGCCAAATATCCTCTTCTCGCCCGAAGTGACTGTCTCTTACGAAACGTCCACCCTTGGCAAGCCACGTTGCTGGGTTGCCACCAATGCCATCGACTCACACTGCGCATGTCCAGACGAAGGGCATATTGAGATCTCCGAACTTGACTAAGAAAGGATAGATGCAAGAAAGTTGCAGGGTTACGGCCAGAATTACAAACCAACCAGTTTTATTTGGCCTTCAACACTATTTTCTCAAGCCACCGAGTTAAGTAGATCATTGGCAATTGCCAAGGTGGGACGGTTCATGGCGCCAACGATTGAGACAAGAGACAAGAAAACGATGTTGGTCGCGGCTGATGGCTCAACGCCAGCATCAATGGCTCCTGCATTTCAAACTCTGCATATTGTAGGCCACAGGGATAAAGACTCCGTGAGACAGATTAGATGGGACGAGACAAACTACTACTGATGAATACACCTGACAAGAAACCCTTGCTCGGCCTCGTCATCATCGCGGACATCTCGCCACAAGAGACATGGATAATCCGGCCAATGTCATGGCTCTTGGCATTCTTAGACCAGCTGCGGCGCGAACCAGTACGGGCCCCTGTCTTGCCGTCGACTCAACCGCTTGGTCGCATCGTTCAAGACGCCAAGTCAGCCTGCGGTGCTCAGATCGGAGCCCAGGGGCCCATGGAGGAAAAAAAAAAAACTCATTTTTGGCAATTTTCTTCGCGACCCCCCACTATGATTAGATTCTTTGCTTTTACAGGCTCATTCAAGGCCCCCGAGACCTGAGCAGCAACCGAGACTCTTTTCCGTGTGCTGTGGGTTTCCGTACCACACCTACCAACCCTTCACCCCCACATGTTGGTTCTGGGCATCAACGGCAGACCACGCGACTCTTTATTAGTTCATGAACCCTGGAGGGTAGGTACTGGTTCACCTAACTTCTTGGCTTTGCTCGGGGACCAAATTTGTCGTGATTTGCTCCATTCCGTGAGTTTTCAGTTACGCACGCGATGCTCCAACTGCCAAGGTCGACAAAATAAACCGCTGTGGACCCAGCTCATCCCGGCCATTTTTGTTCGCCCGGTTTTAATGTTATTCTGCGGGGCACTCTCTAATCAATCAGTGGCTCTGGCTCGTAAATTTTTTTGGGGAGAGGTGGGGATGTTATTCTCATCGAGGCCTTCGTTGGCGCCAGCTCGTTTTGTATTACATCCAGGCCAATATTCTGGAATCACCCAGTTTTCTGTTTACTTGAACGGGTATTTCATGCTAATCAAACGGGACCTTACGTCGGTTCTTGATATTGAAAGATTTGTTTGATACATTTATAGCACTAATTTAAAGTGATGTACCAAAATGGCACTAAAATGTAATTCTAATTCTTCGGCTTGTAATTGTAGATTGTGCTCCTTCAGCTACCCAAAATAAGGGAAGCTCGGGCATTGACTAGCTCAAGAAACCCAACAAATTGTCCATAAACTAGGCTGGTCAGAATGATATCTTATAGGCAAAAGGAATTCATGAGGCGCAACAACAGAGACACTGGGCAGGCTGGTCCTCGCTGACAGCAAGAAGGAGTCACGCCTCTGTGAGAACGTAGTTGCCTAAAGCGGTATAGTGCCAGTTGGTGGGAGACCTAGACTCCATATGGGCGAGCGAAGCTGCCCTGGCGAGGATTTTTTTTTTTTTTCGATTTTATTCCCGCCGACGGCTTCGTTAGCGCTAACCGATAACTCGTATTAGATTGTGCTGGTCACAAAGGATGCGAAACATGCGAGCTTGAGCGCTGACGGCGACACACACACGAGGCCTCTTAGTAACTGTGTGGGGGCGCTCGACGCTTGCGATCACGACGATTGGGAGACATGGCAGGCTATTTGGTCGCATTGGGACACTAAAACGAGCATCGACAAGCAGGCGAGACGAATCCATGCGGCTCTGGGTAACCTTGTGTGTCACGAAGGCCACCCTTGGTTGCCGGAGAGAAGCGAGCCAAAGGTTAGCCGTTACCCGCGCTGACCAAAAGACCCCTGTAACGTATTGGTCAACGGCTTCATCCATTGGGGCATCGTTGGCCACCCTCGTCGGCGCCGTCGTCTCATGGCACCCACGCCAAGCCACAAGGTCAAAGTCCCTGTTCATGCCGGTATGTCTGCAAAGCCATCCTTGTAGAGTGCCGGTGGCCTTTGGCTACGAACTGGCTGGGCCATCTCCCGTCTTCCATCTCCAAGGCCGTCCTTCAGCTTGGGCCAGGCCGGCAAATGTACGCAAGCTTGCGGGTTCGCGTTGCGTTGGTGTGGAGATGGCTTCATAATTTCGTTTATGCGTCTTCATCGCTGGGGATTCGTTGCTGACAACGAAACAACAACAGTCGTCCGATGCTTGATGCAACTATGCCTCCGTTTTGGACTGCAATTCGCCCACTAGAGGACTGTTGGGCAACACGCGACGGGCTGCAGGTGTTGTTGGATTGGCAATGGAAATTGACTCTGCCTGCATCCCTGACTCTCGAGCAACTGACGGGTTAGACAATGTGCCGCACAGCCAATTACCTACTCCTGCTTGATCATTGATCATTGATCATTGATTATCAGATGATCAGATATGCGCCCTGACACACCCCTTCCCGCCGAAATAGGGTACAAAATTTTTACATCCCTGACCCTTCCGCCCACTTTAACCCCCGTAACCAACTGAACGCCTGGCTTCTCCATCCTCCAAGCCGGGCAGAGCCGACCCTTTGGGACAAATGCCATCTCCGACCTGGCCAGGGGACTTTCCGAGGCCTACCCACCCTGCCGAAGGATAGAGCTTGTTGATTCGTTGGCCCCCAAAGTGCTGTACAGGTCGCCACCCTCTGCTCCCTTCCACACAGCTTCGCAATGCCCCGGTTCGTTCTAAGGCGGCTTCCTCCGCCTGGGGCTTTCCCGGAGGGTTTTCGCTTTTGGCCCGTGGGGACTCGTCTAAATAGCCGTGGAGACGAAAGCCACGGCGCATGGCTTGCCTGTGGGACGGCGCGGTGCGTTCTTTTTTCCCAACCCACGCTTCCGATCAGATGCAGCAGACAGCGCTAACGAGTATGCTTAGTGGTATTAACCAACACCCTGCATGGTATCCAGCCGCAAGGCGGGTCTCTTGCTGTCACCTTGGGTCGTGAATCCCACGATGGGTGGAACTCGCCCACGGCGATGCATGCTGTATCGGGCCCAACCTGCTGGCCGTCCCAGCGACTCGGCGTCTTGGGACCTAGTCTTACTGCTTGTGCTGTCGATTATCAGCGTCGCATGTAAACTTGTGCTGCCTCCCGGTACCGGAATCTCTTGGCCTACTTAACCCTGATTCTCCCACCTCTTGGACGTGTTGATCATTGTCAGCACTGTCGATCCTTCCTCCCTCCCCCCTCCCCCCTTATCAATCAGTCTCCCGCGCATCTTTTCTGCTTGGCAGAAGAGTGTGAGTAGCAGCTCAATAATTCCCACCTGCTCGCGCTGCAATGGCAACCACTGTCACCGCCACGGCGGGCCAGCCAACAGCTGACCCCGTCATAACCGACATTGAGAAGGATACCAATGAGAAGCGAGTCACTGCTGATGTCCACGAAGATTCTGACGAGTCCGAGAAGGAATTCAAGCAGCATGGTGTCTTGCAGGTTGAAGCCATCACCAAGGTGTGGACCAAGAAGGTCTTGATCGCCATGTTCTGCTTGTGAGTAACGAACCGAAGCTTTTTGCCCGGTATGCAATTTGTACTGACTGCTGAACTCTCACAGTCTCTGGCTCATTGAGCTCGTCGAAGGCCTTCTGTCTTCGGTTCAAGGCAACCTCGTCGCCTACGTCACCTCGTCCTTCTCCGAGCACGGCTTGCTTTCGACCACTGCCATCGTCGCTAGTATCATTGGTGGTGTTTCCAAGTTGACAATCGCCAAGATCATCGACATCTGGGGCCGAGTCGAGGGCTTCATCATCATGGTCGTTCTCATTGTTATCGGCATGATTATGAAGGCCACCTGCAAAAACGTCGAGACCTATGCTGCCGGCCACACCTTTTACTGGGTTGGTCACTTGGGCCTCCTCTACATTGTCGACATTGTTACTGCCGACATTACCACGCTTCGCAACCGAATGATCATGTTTGGTATCAACTCGACTCCCACCATCATCACCAACTTTGCTGGTCCCAAGATTGCTGAGGACTTTTACAACCACGCCAACTTCCGATGGGCCTTTGGCGCTTTTGCCATCATGCTTGCCGCCTTCAGTATCCCTGTCTTGGTCACCTTTTTCATGACTTCTCTCAAGGCCAAGAAGATGGGTATCTGGCCCAAGCGAGTTAGCACCCGCTCTTGGTCGGAGGGTTTCAAGTACTACTTTTTCGAATTTGATGGTGAGCACTCGCTCTCTTGGGCAGCAGTTGGAACCAGTCCGATGCGTCCTACCCGAAGCTGTCAAGCGCTAATTTGATGTGTAGTTATCGGCATGTTCCTTACCACTGCTGGCTGGTCACTCCTCCTCCTTCCCTTCAGCATTGCCTCCTTGGCACCCAACGGCTGGAAGACCGGTTACATCATTGCCATGATCGTTCTCGGTGTCGTCTGCCTGGCTGCATTCGTCTGCTGGGAGAAGTGGTACTCGCCTGTGCCTTACTTCCCCTTCCGCTTCCTCACCGACCGCACCATTCTCGGCGCCTCGATCCTCTGGGGTGTGATGTTCTGCTCCATCTAGTAAGTGCAATGCAAGGCCTAAGAGATGGCCGATTCGGATGCTAACAGACTGCAGCTGCTGGGATACCTACTACCAGTCCTACCTCCAGGTTGTCCACGAAGTCAGCATCACCAATGCCGGTTATATCATGAACTCGTTCTCCCTCATCTCGGCCTTCATTGGTCCCCTTGTTGGCTGGTAGGTTCAATAATATGCTCTCCATCTCAGCGCTATTCTGACATGCTTCTCTAGGGCTCTCCGCTGGCACGGACGATTCAAGTGGCCCTCGTTTGCTGCTGTCCCCATCATGGTCCTCGGTACCGCCCTGCTCGTTCACTTCCGAACTCCCGAGACCAAGGTCAACTACCTTGTCATGTGCCAGCTCCTGAACGGTATCTACAGTGGTATCTGGGCCATGACTGCCAACCTCGCCGTCATGGCATCTGTCAGCCACCAAGAGGTTGCCGTCGCCATCGCACTCTTTGGCATGGTCGGTTCCATTGGTCTGGCCATTGGTCTGGCTATCGGTGGTGCCATTTGGACCAATGTCCTGCCGCAGGAGCTTGCCAAGACGTTGCCCGACAACATGAAGGACCAGGCTGCCGCCATCTACGGTGACATCACTATCCAGATGTCGTACCCCATGGGCAGCGAGACCCGCAATGCCATCATCGAGGCCTACGGCAATGTCATGCACAAGCAAATCATCGCCGGATGCGCTTTCATCCCCATCTGCGCCATCTGTATCCTCCTTTGGCGCGACATTGACATTAAGGAGAAGGACAAGAAGAGCGAACAGGCCAAGGGCAACGTCTTCTAAGGAGGAGGAGGAGGAGGAGCTGAAACGGATATTTTTTTTTAAAAAAAAAAAGAAACTGTTAAAATACCCATTCCTAGCTGGAAGCTCAAAGGGCTGCTGGCTAGGCTTCGCTTCACATTCTCATAAATACTTAATACCTGTCGCTTATATCAATACTAAGCAAAGACTTTCATCAACTATAAGTTACCGAAATGCTGATTTTTGTACAAACTCCTACCAAGCGAGATCTTAGGCCTAGTTACTGCTTAAAAGATAGCAGCCAATACCCTTCATAGGGAGATCGATCCCTTCAGAGTTTATTCTAATATAATAAAGCCAGATAATGCCCTTCAAGACTTGTGTATCTGAATACATCAAGAATTACACAATTAATATCTCTAGACCTTAGTAGAGTCGTGAACCGTGAAAGTGGCTTCCTATCAGATCCAGTTAACTAAAATATACTAATTCTTTCAGCATATACTAAATTAATTATATTTATTCTAACACTAAATTAATTATATTTATTCTAACACTAAACTAATTGTACGCATTCTAATGCTAAACTAATTATATGCATTATGATGCTAAACTAATACTAATAAAATTAGTTCAGTATTATAGTATGCGGGCTGTTTCACATGAAATTAGATTTAGCCAGAGCAGACGCGATCGGGCATTTTCACGCTGGATTTTCGAGGTTTGTAGCTCGGGGGTGCTTCTTGGAGTTGATCACCTGGTTCAACCTGCTTTTCGCGACCCCCCGCGTCGACACCCATGTGTCTCTTCGCGAATGAGAGCCAAATTAGACAATGATGCTCACCTCCGGTTAGAACAGTATCGGCATCAAGGAGGGCGTCCCGAGCGTGGATCATGGTGGGATTGCAGGGTAGCCTGTGGTAAATTGTCAGTGCCTGAAATACGAACGGTCAATCAACGAGATCGGTGAGCAATGCTTACATAGCCATGGAATCCATGACCAATCTCATCAGCAGATATCTGCCATCGGTAGGGATAGTAGTGCCCGGGCGAAATTTTGGGTAGTCAACGTCTTCAAGTCCGTACTTGTCAATGAACCTCCACATGAGATCGAAAAGTACATTGGCGAAAAATGTTCCAACGCCGTACATAGTCGTTACGTCATCACCCATAGCAACTGCCATAAAGTCTCCCCAACCCTCGCCCATAGCCCTTGCTTCCCAAGATTCCGGACAGTCGGTGAGAGGTCCGCCGACAAGACGCCTAGACACTACATATAGTGTTAATAAACTAGTACGTTGAAGAGAAGAGGCGCTGCGTATCCAGGAGCGACCATAGAGGCTCCTATTTGCACTTACATCCATGTGTATATTCGTGGATTATTACATCCTGATCAAAGGCAGCGTCTCTGGGAGGCAAATGGCCTCGATTCCACCCGAACTTAATAGTCGGCGACTCACCATCTATCTCCTGATAGTATGCAGCATCAGCCCCAGCACTGGATTCGTGAACTTTGACAATGATGGCATCGTTTTCCCCTTTTTTGTTTTTGGAATTTTTTTGCTGAAAGTTGCCGGCTTCCTCATTAAACCCGAGCTTGTAGTAGATATCGTGGACCATGTTTATAGTATAGAATACCTGGGTGACAGTGGCCTCAAAGTATTGGCCGGGATAGCGGCTCTCTGGATCGTAGGGATACTCAAATCGAGTGCTTTTGCTCTTGGCCGGCGCCAGGTCAAACTTGCCGGTATCAGCCTTGTAAACATTAACCTGCGCTTGGACATTATTTCCCTGTGTATCCTTGTACTTCTTGGGACCGACTGACAACCAACCCCACTTTGACGCCTCAGTATCCCAGGGGTCCGTAAGAATGGTGCGCGGGCCTTTGGTTGGGTTAGTTGTTGATAGAGTGCTAGAATTCCAAACAAGTTAGCTTATATTCCGTTGGAAGTCTTTCCGACTCTGCTCTGTCGAGATGGTGAATTCCGACTTACTTGACTTGGAACGTAGCCGCGTGGCTTACTCGGTCAACAATGTTGATAACCTCATCTTTTTCGACGTCCACATGAACCAAATAGGAGCTGTTCTCGGTGCGGATAGCGACTTCCCAGACAGGTGTAACCTTGTCATTAGGCATTGCCAGGTACACAAATTCAACTTCCGGGGGCTTGGAGGTATTCTCGATCCCGCTAATTCTGTACGCGTGAGGGATGGCCCTTTTGTTGGTTTGGACGCGCGACATGGGCTCCCGGGGTTTGAGCCTTGCTCTCTTGACATCAATTGGCAACGACACGGCCTTCGCTGCTGTTTTAAAAGCGTCAATGGGATCTAAGACGCTTCTTTCCCTCATCTGCGGGACATCTAGTGAAAACCGCTCGCTAATAGTGGATCCGTAGGAAAATATAGCGCCATTGGCATCCATCTGTGCATTTTAGTTGGAGAAATCCCGAGTGAGCGACGGCGATTAAGTGGTTTCATCCGAACTTACGTTGACATTTACATGGATACCGCTAAAACGTATTCCATAGAGAGGTTTCGGCTCAAAATAGTAGTGGCCGATTCCGTTGATGCCGTCATAATAATCTTTGACAAACTCCAGGTCCGCCCGAGCAAATTTGTCCTTGGCAAAGATGAGGGCCACCTCCTTCTTCTGACGATCCCGGATTGGCTTTTGGGGGCCCCTCGTTCTGGATTTGTTGGTTCGAGGTGTAATGTGACCGGTAGACATCCCCCAACTGGAGTGGTAGGCTCCCTGGGCTCGCTTGGGTAGAAGAAACAAGGGGTTTATAATTATGAGGACACCAAAATGCGGATCCCACCTGCGCAAGTGCGAAGCCTCCGAGGCTTAGTAAGAAGAGTATGAGAGCGTTCATCTGGGGCGACAAGATGGAAGATGGGATTAGAAAGGAAAAAGATAGAACAATTATGGGAAGAGATGGCGGGATATATCAGTACAATGAGGCTTCTCCGATAGGTCCCAACCCCCAACCCCAAAGCGCATAATGGTACCTCTCTACCGCACCTGCCGCACAATCTCAACCCGGGCTAAAATAGGTATGATAACCGAAGGAAAGCCAAGCCTAAGAAATCCCAAGATATTATGTGAACCCCTCTCAGACTGTCGCTGATAGATCCAGTTGAGGTGGGGAAGAAAATTTGTGGTAGTATTTTATGCAGTACCGTGCCTGAAGACCAGGATTGTAAAAAATGCATTTAGTTTAGTATATACTAAATAAATACTAAAAAATAGTATTGGTATTAGTACAAGAGTGTACTAAACTAATACTCGGAAAATTCTTGATAACAGGAGCTCAACAAGGTCGGAACCTTGGAGCAGGCTGCCTAGAGATATAATTTTCAATCCTATGGTCCACTAATCATCATGGTCCAGCAACTACAATGGTCAGTAGACTATTGCGGTTGCTAGAACCTCACTCCATCGCATAAGAAACATGACTATATCGAGAGTTGCGATCAGTTAAAGCATCCGCTCGATAAAAAGCCGGATGCTTAGTCTGATTTTTTTTGCAGGGTCGGCGGCTACAAACCAACTGCCAAAACCCAGCTCATCGTAGCTGTGGTGACCCGATTACTCCGTCTATGAGCCACAGCTTCAATCATTTGTGAAATTTGCACAGCTTCTCAAAATTGCTTGGCTGTCACTATCTTTACACCACTTGCTTTTCGAGCTTTCTTTGTCGTCTTCAAGGCCAAAGGGGTTGGCCTTCAGCAGGGCTGTGAAAAAAAAAATACTAATCACGACCTCCTAAGACTAACGGACCACAAAATCACTGACTTCAAAATAAAGCACTCTTCTCTTTCAGCTTCCCCTTCAAATCTCGTCCCATCTCAACCCCATCGTGCTTTATCCTTTCTTCTTCTATCCTTCACGATGCAGTTCCTGATCTTCTTTTTCCTCTTGGCGCTCCCTTGTTTGGGTATTAGCATTGATGATATAGAGGACCCGACGAGTCTCACGCCGCTCCTGAGGTATGCCGATTCACCTGAGAAGATAGATATTCTTGCCCCTTATGTATCCCGGTGGGTGACGTGGGTGCCAGGCCCCAACTACGTCTTCAACAAAACATTCCATCCGCCGCACATGGGCAACGGGACCGAGAATCTCCCAATCATAAAGGCTGCCGAGGCCTTTGTTCGCCGATACGGACCCCCTTCTTTCCGCTTTGTCAAGAAGCGTTCTTCTATCCAGAAGGACGGCGTCTCCGAGCTGCACTTTGTAACCAGATTTCAGGATCGCGACGTTCCCGAACGGTGGTTCATTGTTCAAGTAAGTTTTAAAGAAGCCCATCGGAAACGGTCCTGACAAAACATCAAATAGATGGCATCGAATAGGTCCATCATCTCTTACGAGAAGAGAATGGACCTGCAACCTCACATGCAACATCGCCCACCAGGCGAGATTGTGAGCGCGACGGATGCTCTGAGGATTGTTGTTGACACCCTGCATCTTGACAGGACTATTGAAAGTGATGCCCAAGCTGTGCCTCTCGAAGGTTCAGGGTTTGATTACATCCACGGTCAAAAGGTTGCCAGCAGATACAAACTCGGCGAAGATGACGATCCCTTTCGCTCAAGCATTGATCTCCGTTCAACAAGTGACTTACACGACCAAAATACCTGGTTCTGGCGTGTCTCGCCGGGCAAAGACCTGTCGAGTGTTTTGGCGGGCTACCTAGAGATTAGCGAGGCTCGGGTCGACGTCTCAAGCGGGGCAATCCTAGACGTATCAATCTATGGGCCTGAAAACATCTTCGATGCAGACCCGTACGCTTGGGGGGGAGTAAACTCTGGGGATATTCTCTCGGGTTATTGAAGTCAAAAATCGATGGCTTGTATGGTACCTCTTGTTTTAAAAGAACCCTACTGGTTATTCTAGGCCGATTATGAGATACGATTCAATCTGAAAGTTAGTGGTTTTGCATTAAAATTATCCATTGCTTTGAATATGACCTATTGTGAGAACATGGAAAAACACCACCGCTCGTGGGAAGACCGTTGGAAGGTTGGACTGTCTCACTAAACATTTCGCGAACCCCCAGACTGTCGCTGATAGGTCCAGTTCAGGTGGGGAAGAAATTGTGGCAGCATTTTATGCTGGTCCATGCTATCCCACCCGGAAGGCCAACCTGAACGAGCTAGTAAAAGACAATCGCCAATCACACTGATGGGCACACATTACCATGGCCGTGATGATATGCGCTACAAATCAAGAGCAGGCTAGAGAGAGAGTTGGTTTTCCCACTATTTGCGACTTGCGAATCCATTCAAGCTTGTGTGTTTATAAAATTTTATAACGTGTGACAACGTGTATTAACCAGCTAGTTGCGTAAACTGACAGCAACCAGCTGCTCTACCCAGACAAAACCCACCCTATCCAAACTATCCTTTCCAGGTCTGACGCTGCTGCATGATGCTGACATGGTCTAAAAAAAAACAAGAAAATGCTCCGCTTTCAACAAATTTGAACCCTACAACTTGGCACCCTTGGCCTTACGGGCTGCCTTCTCCTGTTCCCTCAGCACTCTCCTCAGGATCTTTCCGCTGGGGCTCTTGGGGATGACGTCGATGAACTCGATGCCACCCTTGAGCCACTTGTGGCGCGCCTTGTGGTCCTCGACGTGCTTGTGGATGGCCGCAGAGACTTCATCGTCCAACTTGCCCGCGGCCTCGCCCGACTTGACAACATAGGCCTTGGGCACCTCACCAGCCCTGGCATCAGGGACCTGGATGACGGCACAGTCGGTCACGAGCGGGTGAGAGAGAAGATGGGCCTCGAGCTCGGCGGGGGCGACCTGGTGACCCTGTGCATATGCGTCAGTGGAAATTCGTCCAAAACCGGTGTCTCGGATGGGAGAACGTTACCTTGACCTTGATGAGCTCCTTAATTCGGTCCGTAATGACAAAGTGCTCGTTGCCCTGGGGAGACAGGCGGACAAGCACCTCGTCACCGGTTCGGATCCATCGACCATCATCGTCGTGGACAAAGGTGGACGCGGTGGCGTTCGCGTTGTTCAGGTATCCAAGGACCACAGTGGGGCCCTGAACGAGCAACTCGCCGCGCTCTTCGTACTGGGTGACCTCCTTGCCCTCGGCATTGATAATCTTGGCCCTGAGACCGGGCACCAAGCAGCCGGATGAGCCGGGGAGAATGTCGAGCTCACTGGTGGATGTGACAACAGGCGATGTCTCGGTCATTCCTAATTCATTTCAGGTCAGCAAACACGATTACGATTGCCTTTCTGCCATAGACACGGGACGGGACGAACCATAGCCTTGGCACAAGTGCCATGTCGGGTAGAACTTGAGTACATCCTCCATTGTCTCCTTGCCGAGCGGCGCGGCACCACTAAAGACAAAGCGGATGGAGCTCAGGTCGTACTTGTCACACAGCTCACGGTTGCCGAGCATCTGGATCAGGATCGGGGGTACAATGGCCATCTGCTCGATGCGGTACTTCTGGATGGCCTCGAGGAACAGCTTAAGCTCAAAGCGAGGCAGCACAATGGTCTCGTCACCTGTGGCAAGCGTGTACAGGCCGTTGACGACGAGGCCGTAAATGTGCGAAAAGGGGAGGAGGCCGAGCATGACCTGGGTCTCTACGTTGGCGGCCTTGCGACCGGGGCGGTCGTAGAGGGTGGTCTGCATGACATTGGCGATGACGTTGCGGTGGGAAATCATGACTGCTTTCTGTCCGGATTTGTGAGCTCTGCGCGGGCCAATGGATCGGTTCCGGCCAAAGGTGGGCGGCAACTCACAGGAAGACCTGATGTTCCACTCGAGTAGCACAGGTACGCGACCTGGCGGGCGCCCTGGCCCTTGCTCCAGTTCAAGGGCGGTAGCTCAGGCAGCTTCTCACCCTCAGCAACAAGGTCATCGAGAGACTTGAATGGGGCCTTGGACTCGAAGCCGGGCATGGGCATGATGAAAATGCGGTCCTCGGGGATGTTAACGGCCTTAGCGGCGGCGAGGGCCGTCTCGAGCAGGGGCACACATGTGAAGAGGGCGTTGGCGCCCGACGATCGCAGCTGGTGCTCGAGCTCGGGGGCCGAGTAGGCGGCGCTGGCGGGCGTGACAATGCCGGAGATACGGTGAACGGCGTGTGTGAGCGGGAGGTAGTCGATCTAAGGTGAGAAAGGACCTGCCTGTTAGCCCAAAACGAGATAAGGGAGGGCGAGGCGGACGGAAACTCAAACTCGAAAGGGAAAAAAAGGAAGAAGAAAAGAGAGAGACAGAGAGCGCATGCGTACCGTGTTGAGCGAAAACAGACCGACGACACGGTCCCATTCGGTGCCCTCATTGGGGTCGTAGGCAAGGCGTCTGGCGATGGCGCGCGCAATGCAATCCTCGCGGCGAATCACCTCTTGGATGGTGTACGTCTTGCCAGTCAAGCCGCAGGTGAAGGGGTTCCGCGACTTCTCGAGGGGAAGGCGACCGTAGTTTTCATTGTTGACAAACTCAGCGATGGTGACGGAGTCCGGGGGATCTATTTTATTGAGGGTGAAGTGTGAGCGGAATTCAATGAATGGAAGGCTGGTTGCTTGGCGGGGGTGGACAACGCACCGAAGGGCAGCTTCGCGACGGTGGGGGGAGGTGTGAAGACCATGGCGGCGACGGTGTTGCGGCTTGGATCGGGCTGCGCGGAGAGATGGAAGGAGGCTGGATGCCGGGGTATCAAATGGTATCAAACAGGAAGGGGAGGAGGGATAGAACACAAGGAAGACGGACGAGGGAAAGAGAAAGAAGAAAGTCGAGATTGGGAAAGAGCAGGGAGAGACCAAAAAGAAACAGCTGGGATGCAGCTCGATAATAAAGCAACAGCCAGCCACGGGGCCAGCTCAACCACTTTTTTCCCTTCCCGCCCCCGAAAGTGACGCCTCGCCCTAGCCGCAAGCCTCGTTCCCCTCAATGACCGAAGGGCCCCATTCCCCATTTCGGCCTCGGGGCAGTCCCCTTGCTTAGAGTTCCCCAATTGCGTCCCTCCAAAAAGCCGTTACGTGACGGCGAGAGAGAAAAAAAAGCTGGGGAAAATCGCCCCACAGGCTCCCCGCATTGATGGCAGTTGGCCGGTTCCGGGGGGGCTGCCCTCGCCTTCTCCAAGACGAATCCACAATTCAACCCACAACCAAGTCGGCCAGCCAGCAAAAAAGCTTGGCCGAAGCACTGAGCAGCAGCAGCCACGGGGCCCCGTGGTGTGTGTGGCACAGCAGGTCTAGGCCTATCAACACCAACGCAAAAGTTGCCACAGACGGTGCGGACCCGCCCACACACCGGTACCGAGGCTCACGGATATTCAGCGGTGGGTCCTCCAGAGACCCGCGGAGCACCGCGGGTGCTCTCACTGCACCGATACAGATGCCACACCGATCCGAGTCCGCGGCCCGCCCTGGCCGACGCGATGCCGCGTGAGGACCTTCCAGATACGAATTACGGCCTGAGTGCATGGCTCCCCGTCTGCACTAAATAGAAGGCATCCCCCATTGTCCGAATAAGCTTCCTTTTCTCCTGTCAGCGTTGCGTCGCACCAGTCGCACCCGTCACTCCTGTCACTCCTGTCACTCCTTGCCTGACTCGGCTCGCGCAGCTCCCCCAAAATTCCCCGATGACATCTAATCTGACATCTGACCCCGCCTTCTTCTTTTTCGAAGGTGTGCCCTGCATCTAATTTATCTGCTCAGTGCAACCTTGCGCGAACCCATCCGTGCTTTGGGGTTGTCCAATCAACTTGTGCTGTCTACCCAGGGGGGAAAAAATATCTGTAGAGCTTGAGAGTTTGTTAGAGCAGCAGGCATCTCCAAAAAAAAAAAAAAGGGGGGGGGGGGGAAGGTGTTTTTTTTTTTTTTTTTTTTTTTTTT
>KV875229.1:2978040-2989751 GCA_001879505.1 Calonectria pseudoreteaudii
TCAGCTGGTTTTTTTCTTTTCTTCTTCTTCTTTTTGGAGATCCGTTGCTGCTCTGAGAAGCTGTGCCCTTCAATCATGTCTCGAAAAATTGACGTCAATACCAAGTCAAAGCTACCCTGTCCTGGTTTCTGCACCCCGCAAGCAACACCAGCCGGGGACCTTGATCGGGACCTTGATCGGGACCTTGATCGGGCCAACAGATTTCTTTCAAACTGCAGTAGAAAGGCTACGCAAGGGTCTCCGAAGCCTGTAAGGGTACCAAGCGGGTTTATCGGCCTTCGTTGTGCACTTACTTTATGATCGAATCAAGGCATCATGCACAGGTCGCCCAACATAAACATCTGGTTTTTGACCTGACATCGCCTCATAGCAGCACAGACTAAGGGTCCTTGCAGCATAGCCAATCGTGAAGAATGATCGAGATCTGAAATCTTCCGATAGCATCACATATTTCCAATTGACACATACGTCCCTTCGACTTGAAGTGACAAATTGTCGGCATCATGAGATGGTTCGTCAGAGAATTCGTAAGGAATCCCGGCATGAAGACGTTAGTTAGTTAGGAGTGTCGTGCTTGAGAAATTCCATCACTTTAGTGTGCCCAAATTGAATTGCGCCTTTCGTTTTTTTGGTCTGTCGTTGGCTGTTGCTGTTGGCTGTTGATGCCTGAGGTAAGCGACCAACACTCGTTCAGCGATTCTGCGGGATACAAGTCACATTGAAATCAGGTCCGCGCTTCCGTCGCTTTGGCAAAGAACTTTTTACAAGTTGCAAATCGGAGACAAACCATCGCTAGTGCCTCGAAATGCTAACCAATGGGTTGTCCTTGTTCGCCAAATACTTTTTTTTTCGCAGCTCATTGGAGGTTGTCGGAGGGATGAACCATATGATTTGGAAGCGAGCTCTTTCACTTGGCTCACAACGTAGCTGTAATTGCCATTTTCCTATAAGAACATAAAGATTAGCGCCAAGCCAAGCGTCATGATGGGGAGGAGGGTGGTCTTGCTTGGGGATGTAGCAGTTGCAGCCACCGTCAACAAGCGCGTGCCAATCTCGTCGTTTAACAAGTTGACTTACAAATACACTCGTCTCAGCCGCAAAAGGCAGACGGTTAATGGCAAGAAATACAGATATAAAAGGATGCGAATTGCTTCAAAGCATTCATAGGTTGGCTCCAATGCAATCGATGATGTCGCTTTCATCTTGACGCCTTCTTTATTAGGGAAGATGGTGAAAGACAACCTCGTGATTGGAGTTTACCTAGTGGCGAATACAGCATTTCTTAGCATGGGGAACATGATGCTGCATAACTTTCACAACGTAAAAATAGTGTGAATGGTCGGCGTCGGCAGTGAAACACCTCGGGCCAAGTGCATAGTCGCTCACGTGCACCATGCGTGTATGGTGGAAAGGAAGCCAATGGCAGTCTGTTGGCTGAAGAAACTATTGCAAACGCTTCAGGAAGCATATAAAACAACCCCTCCAGGTAGAATACATCTCGATCATCGTTGATGAGGTACGTGAGTGCGAACCAGACAAGCAGGCACGCGTAAAACGCCTGATAAACCAGGCCACATCTGAGGCGTGTTTCTATAGGCTCGACTCGTCACGAAGTACTTTGCCGGCAACGTCTTTTTCAGTAGTAACGAAATCAAGACATCCATCCATCAGCTATTGTCGAATCATTATGAGACAGAAGTTACTGCCCTGGCTTCTCTGCCGAAGAACTTGAACCACGCAAGACTCATTTCGAAACCTTCGCCTTCATCTGCCGATTCAATCCCTGTTCACGAGCAACGTCGCTGGGGCTTAGACAAGAAGCTCCTCTCTGCGCACGAAATGACTCCGTTTCCTGTTACCAGCACCTTTCAATAGCATCATGCCAGGCTCCCAAAAGCCATATAAGCAAATGTCACAGTCAGTACATTACCTGAAAAGCGATACGTGGGGTTGCACTGGCGCACTCTAACAGACCTATCTATGTGTCTGGAAGTCAGTCTGAGCCACAATTGCCGTCGCAGGTGATACTATTTCCTTGAGAGACTGGTCCACCTTAGCAGCTTCCGGTGATGATGGCGCCTTGCCTAGAGCCAAAGAGAACTGCCCGATGCCCAAATAAGTTGTAGCCAAATAAACAAAGAACAACCTGACTTCGTGATGCTAGAGACTGGGTATAGTGGTAAGGAGTCCGATGAGGGACCATCTTCAAATCACACGAAAAATGCTCTTACCCGAGAATACGGGGAATCAAGAATGGGAGAACCACAATAATAAAATGTCCTGGTTTCTTTCGAAACTCGAAACCCAGATAAAGTGGTTCTTCCATTTTCAGACAATTTAAGAGAGCAGTGTCATTGGGAACGGTCACAGAGCCCGAGATGATTTATGAGAACCTGAGTCTAGGGAACAGGGGTTTACAGAGAATGACTGGTCTGATTCCAGCAACCGAATCGTATATTGTTTCCTGACTTTTCAGTGGCAGCTAATTCACCCCCAAGCCTCACTGTTCATAGCATAACCATATCCGGCATCCAAATATTATAATTCGGGCATCTCGCCTCTATATAAGATGACATTATATGCTAAAGCAACCAACCAGCGCGCTGCCATGTGTTGCTATTGTGTGTGTGTGTGTGTGTGTGTGCATGATTCTATCCAATATGTCCCAAACCCAGTGCAAAAAATGTCGCTCAAGTATGTACGTCAAAAGTCATCATGAATGGTATGTGCAGTAAGCTTTTGTCGCCTACAACAGGTTGAATCCTAGCGCAAACGCAGCAATGACGGCCAAAATCGGGCCCACGGTCACTGTTGGCAGGGCGCCTGAATCATCAGGATTGGCGCTGCCCGTCACCGTCACGGTAGCGCGAGCAGGGCCAACAGTTTGCGTCGTGACGACACCCGTCTCGCAGTTCTCGGCAATTGGAGGACACGAGGTGATTGTGTAGACGGTCGTGTAGGCGCCAGTCTGAAGAGATCCGGTTCCCGTAGCGTCAGCCTGTTGGCGCATGTCAGTAAGCTGCAAACATTTCAAGTTCAACGAGGGGAAAGAAAACTTACGGCAGTCGTGGTGTGAGCCACCTTGGCGTCGCTTGGCTTACACTTGCCAGTGACATCCGCAATCGACTTCTCATCCTTGCCTACAGCCACAATATCATCGTCGGCGCAGTTAGCGGCCTGGGCGACGTGAACCTCGGTGTTGTCCCAGTCAAAAACAAAGTATCCGGCGCGCAGGACCGAGTCACCGAGAATCTGCTGGTCGGTTGTGACGACGACGCCGATGTAGCACGAGGTGCCGTCGCCGACGTTAAGGATGAAGTCGCTCAGGGGCACGCGGACGGTCGAGTTGCCAAAGCCAAAGTCAACGCTGCCGTCACGGTCGCGGGCACTGCAGCGTGTGTAGTAGAAGCCCTCGCCATCCTCGGTGGCGTCGAGGGCCTCGAGAATCGGGTAGGCGGCCGAGTAGTGCATGCGAGAGATCGTGGTGCCCGAGTCGAGCATGACGTTTGTGTCGTCGCTGTCAAGGGCGAAGTTCTGACTCTTCTCGCCAAAGGTGACGCCCAGCTTGGTCAGGCGCACAGCAAGTCGGTACTCGCCCTTCGAACCGCGGATGATGGGCACCGTCTCGAACTTGCCGACAAACTTGCTACGGTCGACGCCTCCGTAGATGACGGCGCCCGTCTCCGCATCGGAGTGACGCAAGTCAAGGGCAAAGGTGCGACTCTTGATGAGGCCCTGGTCGGCCATGGAACTCAGGACCAGGCTATAAGGGTAGTCGCGGGCAAACCCCCCACGCAGGTCTGGGGCGAGACCCAAGATGCCCTGCGAGATGCCATCGCTCTCCGATACGACGCCAAAGGTTTGGTTGATGAGTTTCGAGTCACCAAAGGTAAGCGTCTCGGTGTAGTAGTGGATGGTGGCCGAGGTCTGAGTTGATGCGTCTGATGCGTCACCGTATGCAATCGTTTCTTTGCCAAAGGGGCCGATCGGGGGTGTCTTGGACTTGGACGGGTCGTAATGGCCAAACGACTGGCATTGGCGATGCTGGGTCGAGGGCGCTGTGTCGCAGTCGGGGTTGACCCAGAGTTCATTGGAGCCCGTGTCAACCAGCACAGTTACTGTCTGGGCTGGAGTTCCGAAGCCAACTGTAGAGAGAGATGCATGTTAGACAAAGGGTGTAATTGGAGGGGTTGAGACAAAGTTTAGGTGGAGTTTGAAGTGTCCAGGAACGCATTCCCGAGACACCACCCAAAATTTAAGCATCAGCGTTGGGGGCAACTCTAAGCCACCCAAAAATAAGAACGAGGCAAAAATGGGACCATACTTTCTGCAGAGTAGAAAAAGTCGCGGTTCTCGAGCTGCTGTAATATCGGCTTTCCATCTCGCTTCGTCTTGTCGGAATTGGGGTTGGATGTGGTTCCGATGGGCACTGAAAGGTAGCCCTTGCCCGTTGTCGCGCGCGGGAAGCTGACGGCCTGCGTTGTGCCAAGAGCGGCCAACGCTGGGGCCAATGTTGTCCAGCGCATCGTTGGTTCGTCGGGATCGAGGGCCGTGAAGGGGGTCGGCGAGGTTCCGAGTTCTTCTCAAGGACAGAGAGAGAAGAGAGGAGGATTGATCAGCGAGAGCAAAATCGCAACAACGGGAGAGGCGGAAGACCGGTGCAGGTTACCAGGGCCCCATTCAGCTTTATGTCAAGTGTGTGAGCTACTGATGACCACCTTCAGCTGCGGGCTTTGCTCAGCAGTAGTACCGAGCTGCCCGCTGCCCGCTGGTAGCGCCCTCTTGATTTCCTGATGTGCCCCCTTGTCGGTGGCCCCGGCTCTTCGTGGCGCTTCGCCCCAGCTACGCATGGTCATGGTGTAGGCTAACGGACCTGTGCCAAGGTGCATCCGGCTCAGCTGAGGTCCAGGCTCGTGTCAATCTCAATCCCCAAAATAATCCCCGGCGGGGAAAGCGAGTGAGTTGTCCGAAGCGAGTGAGCATTTCTATTTGCTGCGTGAAAATTGTCTCTGCTAATTGGTGCTTATGGGCGCGGAAGGTTTCTGGGCGCGCAGCAGCTGGCCACCTGCTACCACGACGGTTGACGACTCGTCCGCACTTTTCTAATATGCGTGGTGGCGTCAGGGGCCAGCGGGCCGTTTGGTTTCACTTGGTCGCAATCTCTTGCTCTTGAGCGTGTATCCCTTGAACAGGAACATATCCTTTTCGCGGACAATGTTCCTTCAAAGACGATCAGGTACTTGGCACACTCCACACACCTGAGGAGCGACAAGGAAGAAGAGACGATGAAATAAGGAACAGCCAGAGGGCTCCCTGTCGGTGTTTCAGAGGAGCCCATTCTGCTGCTCCTCTCTCGGCTTGGTCCCGCGGCTCCGCAAAGCTAAACTGGCTCGGGAGTGCGATTGGGGCGATGCGACCAAGACCCTGGTCCCCTAGCACCTCGTAGCCCCTGCTCGAATGGCAACCTTTGCCCAAAAGCGCAAAAGCCAAGAGACGCCTCCGAGATGGTTAAAAGCAGTGCTTATGCCCAGCGACGGGACGGTCTAGGCGGGAGGGCGCTTTAGGGCGCCATGATTCGCACATTGAGCTGGCGCGCGTCTTGCAGGTCATCTGTCACCCCGGAGGACTCGTAAAAAAAAGCTTGGAGCATTACGCCATCCACCTGAGGAGAGGTCCTCTACCTGATGTCTTGGCTCCAGCTGCCAAGTCTGGACTGCTGTGCGAGCCTGTCTCTCCACCATTTCACGGGGGGCTTTTTTACGCCGCGCACAAAGAACAAGGTTGGCGAGTCTTTTCATGCGAAATCTGAAACAAATTTTTGACTGGGAGCCTCGCGGCTTGCATGCTTCAGCAACTGGTGTTCCCGCCGCATTGGGCCGTTATCCGTACCTTGCATGAATCAAGCTGCAACCGCAACTGGGTGTCTGTTCTGGAAGGGAGCCAAAATAAAAAAAAATAAAAAAGTGGTGATTAGAGTGCGCCAACATTGGGTGTGGACATTGCGACGAGGCGACATGA
Source organism: Calonectria pseudoreteaudii (assembly GCA_001879505.1). NCBI lineage: Eukaryota > Fungi > Ascomycota > Sordariomycetes > Hypocreales > Nectriaceae > Calonectria > Calonectria pseudoreteaudii. The sequence continues at coordinate 2,984,059 of KV875229.1, forward strand.
TTGGCCCGCCACAAGCCATTAGATCTCAGCTGCCATTGCGCTAGCACAGGGTGGTCCTGGCTGATTTGCGCTGTAGATCCCGTTGGCAGCGCTGTCTATTATTTAAGTGCAAATAATACAATCGATATCAGCCAATATGGGCTGTATTACGCATTCTTCTGTTGATACCACGTTTATTTTTAATCTAAAAACGCCATTCATAAATGCTACAATGCTGCAACAAGCTTGCTGATCCTTCGTGGGGCAAGGCCCAAAAAGATAGTGTTTCATGACTTTTGCCCCCACAACTGCGTCAAGTTAGCAGTTACCTGCTAATCTTACCAGGAAGTGTCACATTCCAGGTACCCCTTTACCACCATGAATCGCTTCGACACGTGACACGACCGTGGCTTCGAACGCCTTGATCAAGGGTTGCCTCTTGAGGAAATGGGCTTAAACGTAAACTTGAACGCCAATATAGTGGAAATTAATTGCAAGGCTATTTGGCCCGCAATTGACTTGTCAGGGTCTCAGCCATGTCTTGAAAATATCAGTGGTCAAAGTGTTACCCTATAGTGATTCCGCTCTATTATAACATCATGGCCAACGCTATCGACATGCAACCAGATCATGGCATGATCAGTTTCGCAAAGTTTCTAGCATCTTGTTGCCCTCGCGAACCAATTCCGGCACCCTGATTTCCCCTTCCTAGGAAACAATCCCATGCTCAATCATGTGTTGTAGCTGAAACAAGAGCGATGGAATCAAGGAACACTAGCGATGAGAGCAGGCGACATTACCATACAATGATAGCCTATTCATTCATACATCAGTCATGGTTGGCATTCAAGCGCTTGTTCATTTTTTTTTTCAAGAGCGCTCTTTAATAATACAAGAGGTTGTGTTTATTTCCTCCAACCAGCATTCAAGCCAGCCATGCTCTTTAGATCATGATACACAAGCCTTCACACAATTGAACAGCATCCACGCGGTTTAAGCGTTCTTAGCGGTGCCAGAAACTAGCAGGGCAACACTACCCAACTGCCGCCTTACATCCTCCTTGTTGACGTCGTGAGTGTCCTCAACTTCACCCCACTGGTTCGTTTGCCAATCCACCTCGAGGCTCGTGGCTACGGCTGCCTCCTCAACGCCGAACCTAGCATTAGCAACGCTGAGCTCGCCCTTGCCGACGGGCCCCTCGCTCCACTCGGCGACAAACCGGGCTCCAGCCAACAAACTCTTGCCGGCGAGCACAGCGCGCTCGAGGCCGGTGATTTCCCATGCATCCAGGCCCGTCACCCAACCCTGGACGATCTCACGCACGCCTGGGTTCTGCGCCTGAGGGAAAATGGAGGAGCCGTCGAGGACGGGCTTGATTTCGACCCCGGGCCAGACGTGCGTCGTGAGAAACGACACAATTTCCTCAGCGGTGCGCTTCTGCACATCACGCAATGACTCGCCCGCTTCGTTGCGGGTGTCGTGCTCCTTGGCCGGGGGCGCCCAGCATAGAATGGAGTCGGTGTCGAGATACCTGATCAGGTTCTTGGCAATGTTGGCCCGCACCTCGGCGATCGAGGACCCAGCGGCAGCGTCGGCGGCAGCAATGTCTAGGGCGCGGCAGACCAGACTTGTAAGCGGGATGAGGTGCTGTCGGGTGGCATCCTGGGCCGAGGTGAGGAGATCCCATTCGAGGGCGAGGGCGTAGGCGAGATCGGGCTTGGAGGTGGGGATGCAGACAATTTTCTTGGTATTGGGGTCTCGCAGAGGTCGCGCATCGAGGAAGACTTGTAGCGATCCTGTGTGAGGGTGGAATTAGCTATTTGCGTAAAGGGTTTCCCAATTGCCCCGGCCGAGAGTCGTCATGACAAAATGCTCATAGTGGGCTGGGAAACTTACCGTCAACCTCCTTCACAGCTACGTCCTTCCAGAATCTCTTCTTTAGGCCACCGCCCATAGCCTTTCCTGCGCTGGCGCTGCGAAGCTCCTTGGCCTGCTTCAGCATCTCGGCCTGCCTCCTCCTCCGGGCGATGCGCTGGTGCAGGTTCTCGGCGGCGGGCGTGGGGGGTTCTGGCGGCGGGCCGGTGCCGACAATCGGAGCGACATTGGCAGGCTTGGCGACGGTTGAGTGGATAGAGCGGACGAATACGGGACCATTGATGGCCCGGGGCGCCAGCCGGACAGGCAGTCGCATCGCTGCCTTCATGGTGGGAGGTGTTGCGGTGCGTGATTTGGTTTGGTTTTGGGTTCTGGTGCGTGGGAAGGTTGATGTTGTCAGTGATTTTTTTGGTGGGGCCGGCGGCGGAATACCGGAGTAGCTGCCAAGGGTGTTCATGGTGGTTCAACTACCTACGTATAGCAAATGCCAACTTCATGTCATTTTCAGATTCTGCCCTATTAAAAACACACCAAAGCACCCTTGGAATAGTGGTTTGACCCTGTTTGGTTAGAAATGCACCATCAGGGCCTTGGACCACTGCTGGAGGCCAGTCCGAATAGCGATTTCTCCGATGCCTTCATTTCAAGGCCCTTGGATTGCCATGAGACAACAATCTTGATGGCAACTTCCCCGATGACTTCCCCGATGACTTCCCCGATGACTTCTCCGGTACCTGGTCACTCATTATATAAAGCCAGCTTCTTCACTTCCAATGTTCCCATCACCATCATCATCCGTTCCATCACCACAAACCACTCTTCATCATCACATTTTACAAAATGCCTTCCACCTCACCTCTCTCTAAGCTCCCAGCTGAGCTCCTTCTTCATATCATGGAAGGCTGTTACAGTCCAAAGGATGTCCAGTCTCTCATCTCTGCCCACCCTGCCTCTCTGTTGGCCTATACGGCCTACCAACAAAGCCTCCTACGTACGCTGGGGGATCGCCTAGAGGACCGGTTGGTGGATCCGAAGTTGCGCCCCGACACCAAGCCAGGCATGATCCCAAAGGCCGTCATCGCCGTCCGCCTGCTGCGTGTACACCAGAAGCAGGCTGAGTACACCTTCGAGGAGTACCAGCACGCGGTGCGGGTCGTCTTGTCCGCCCAGACCGATCTCTACAGACTGCCGCAGTCCCTGCCTCTGTTCTGCGCTCTGTCCAACATGTTGGACGATACAGACGGCATGATTTCGAGCTATCGCTCGGAGCAGCTTCGGGAGCAGCAAATGGCTGCTTTGGACGGGGACCGCGAAGACGCGGCAATGACACGGCCCCAGTGTCTCTCATGGGAGCACGACCCCGTGGAGAGGTACAGGCTGTACAAGGAAATGCTCCATCTCCAGAGCTACCAGCATGCCTACTACTACGGCCGAGAGCGAGTGAGTGCGCCCGGCCTCTACGACAACCTGTACCCGCCGGAGATTTTCTGGAATGCGATGTCCCGCGAAGAACTCAACAACGCTTTCCAGTAAGTCGCCACGGGCACTTTTCCCTTGCTGGGCCGCTCCGCGTACGGTGCCGCATCGTCCTTTCCAGCACGAGTGATCACCTAAAACGTTCCGGTTAGGAGTATGTCAATCTCCATTGTTCTAGATTGCAGGTAATTTGCTCACTTCCCTACCCTACAAGAATTAGCAAGCTGACCAAGACAGATCTTACTTGGCTTACTCCGATCCATTCTCACCGAGAAGAGAGCCTGACACTACTGAAAATACCCTGAATGAAGGTTTGCAAACATTTCTGTGCAGTGTCGGAGATGATTTTGTACCTTGCTCAACCCGAAGATCGACGCCAGGCCGAAGGGGAGACCCGACATGAATACCTAAGCGCATCCATACAGCAAACACCTGGTGGATGGCTCACGGGTTTCGCCTGCTCCAGAATGGTTCTCCCATGAAACATTGGTATTTGAATCATCGTGAGATTCCAGACAACCTCATGGTGTTCTTGGCTCATTGGGAGGAAACTAATTGGGAGGGATTCTGGCTGCCGCCTAAAGCTACTTGATGTATAACTATGATGATTTGGATGTCCTGTTGGACCGACGTTCACGGATAAGGGTGTGGACGACTGAGGATCATCACAGTGATAAAACTGTGGTGAAGGAGTGAAGGGGCTGTCACGAACGGTTTCCAAAGTTTCCCAACGCGAATGTGGCAGGGATGTTTTTCGTTGGTTTTACTTGAGTTTTGTTTCTACATGTTGTTTTGTTTGAATTTGTAATTGGGAAAATCGCACATCAATCTACTTACTCTTTACTGTGGGATTCGCTCATGATTAAATGACGTTTTGGTGCCATGATGCTGGTACGTATGATGGTAGACTGAGGAAAGCGGTTTCTGCAGTTGGTCCCTACAGTCGCCCTCAAGCGTGGCAGTATCATAATTTGCAAGGCAGTGTGTTCTTTCCTACGCTAAGAGTCCAGTACTACGTTGTTCAATGGTACTGAAAAACTTTGTACCCTTCGTCTGGTGCTTCCTAGCCGAAAAGATCCCAATTATCCTCCTTGTCAGACTCAACTGAAGCTTGCTTCCCGACAAAGACCTGGTCTTTCATGACATCATCCTGATCGGTGGTGTCCTCTTCCTCATCCGGCATTCTGGTCCAGCCCTTTTCCTCAAAGGCCCTGGCAACGCACTCAGCCACATCCAAAGGTATCTCTCCAACCACGTCAAACATGCCGCCCTTGAACGCAGGAGGCTTTTGGTCGTGGCGTAGCATAAAGAAGGCCGGGATATCCTCGATGTGCCAGCAAGGGACCCAAATGGGGCGAAGAGCCCTTATCCCATGGACGGTGCCCGCATCCCTGGCTTGAGTGCAACGGTGCCACTCGATGATGTTGTGGCCGTTGTAGAGCCTGCTGTAGCTGCCTTTCATGGGTTTGTAGCCTACCAAGGCATTGCTTTTTGACGGAGAAAAGTCTGGCCCAGAAAAGGCATCTGGCACAGAATCCTGCTGGAGAAAGAGCTCATATGTGTAATATCTGCCCTTGATCTTGCCGATGAAGACTCCAGGAGCGGCACGGATTTCGTTTCCCGTAATGGTAGTGCCAGGAGCCAAAGACGTAATGACATTTTGATCTCCAACGAGCAGCTTGACCCAAACAAGGATATTGGGCTGCGGAGCATCTGTCGTCTTGATACTCGGCTTATTTGACAAAAACTCCATCTGTGTCGGGTGAGTGATCGGAAATGAAATAAACGGGATAACCATACCTACCTCTGAGAGTGATTCGGACCGGTGATGGGGAGGGTTTGCCAGTGGAGGTTTTTTTCCCCGGAGAGAAGATGAAAAAGAAAGAAAAAAGGGACAAAGGATTACAGAGAGGAAAAGGGTTTATGTATTTCGTAAACATGGGGAAGAAAAAGAAGGCGAGGAGAGTGCGTATGCGAGCACGCAGCTGGTGCAGCTGATGCTATTTGGGCGACAGTGTTTGATCGCCCCATGTTCGGCTGGCTGACACTCGTACTACCCGACGATGAAAGATGGGGTTGTGAGACATTGATTGCCTTGGGCGCGCCACAGCAGCAATCTGCCACCTATGAGAGTGACTTGAGTTACTGGGTGGATGCAATGTGCCATTGACTGGTAGGCTACTGATCCGGATGGATGCATATGTTGGGCCTCTTCCTCGTTCTCTCGTTGGTTTCTTGGCGTAAGCTGTCGGCCCTAGGTCGAGGCAACCTGCGGAAGAGAGATGTGATCTGTCGCGCGGTCCTTGAGCCGGGCTGTATGCGGGGGGGGGGGGGGGGGGGGAAACGGGGTCTTTTTTTTTCTT
>KV875229.1:2989761-3016167 GCA_001879505.1 Calonectria pseudoreteaudii
TGGGGGCGTTTCATGGCAATACCGGCTCCCCGTCTCACTGTGCGCGTTTGCAGCCTTCACTCCCTGGACTGGCGAAGTCGAAACAAAAAAGAATTGATTTCGCAATTGCATTCAAAATATGGCAAAGGATATGCATACTTGGTCAAGGCTTGTCTGGCAAGCTTGGCTTGTGCTGACCCAACGCGAATGCCAACCGCAAGGACGGACCACTGGCACGAAAAAAAGCAAGGCAAGAAGATAGCTAAGGCAGACATGCATAGTGCACATGAATGCATCAAGGCCACAATTTGTTTGCTCACAGCCCATCATGCCGTGAGGACATTGCGTGACCTTGCATCTGCGCCAGCCATAGGCAGACGGGAAAAAAGTCCCGGACACCGAAATGGCCCTGCACATGTCTGCTTTAGAGACCTCTGTGCTGTAGTCTGACAAAGCTTCGACTTCTGAACCTGGTCGCGAGCCATCGCCGAGCTGCTGACGTGGTTTGTTATTCGAGAGCTCGGAATAGAAGGCAAGCGCTCTGTTACTGTGTTTCGAGCCTAACCTTCCCGCCTCCATTCTGCAAGTTCTGGGAATAGTCGCGTTTTAGTTAAACAAATAGAGGGTTGGTAGCAACATCTTGTGTCACGCTCTGGAATACTGTTGGCCGCAGCTGCCTAGTCTGAATAGGCTTGCAGTCCAGCCCTTGAATCACTGTAATAGAGGCAGTTGGCCATTGCGTTTCCGGTAGAATACCGGTACGGTACTCATCGCAGCTAAAAGAATCACAGTACCCAAGGTAATCGTGATTCTAAAGAAGTCTCAACTGACCTCGAACGAATTTTACTTCCAAATATCGCCCACTCGAAGGTTGCAAATGTTATCAGTTTCATAAGACTGCGTTACGTGCATAGAAGGGAAAGTGGGACGGGAGTGAGGAACTGTGGCGGGTGAGTATCGACGCGCGAGACGAGAAAGACAGTAGCAAGGTTATCACAGGTCGTATTGAAGTTGGTGATATTTGTGTGATCGGGCCTGAGCTTTGTTGGCCGGCTTATCCTTGTGTGAAAGCTAGGCAGCAGCTGTGACTATCGGAGAGCCTGGCATCTTTAACCTGCTTTGCATCTTCGGTATCTACTAGTCTCTTAGAGATAAGAATCTCGTTCATCTCTCAAATTTGGTAAAATATGGCTTCAAAACACTTTGCCCATCAATCACATGCGAGGTGTCTGTGTTCAGAGGCGGGCACCGTATAAGTTACGAAGTCGTTTAGCTCAGGGAGCCCACAAAGGTAGATGAAACAAACCAAATCTTGCATCAGCACAAGCGACTTTTCTGCATGACACGAGGAGGTTGGAGAAGGAAGTGTGATCAGTGGCATTTTGGTACAAATTGGTGTCAATGTTATCAAAGAAATTGTGCGCAGATTTTCTTTTCGTCTCACAGATTTGCATCACACAGTGGAGGACCATCATATGTTGCATCTTACTTCTTTAATCCTCAATTCCAGGACATGATGCCCTGGGTGACAGACTAGCGGAATTCGGTAGAGGAAATTGGCGTTCAACTTGAGGAACTCAAGGCTGACAAGTAATTGATCAAGCTGCCTCATTTTGAAAAGGACCTCGTCATCGGACCAATAAATCCTAGGTCCAGATCATCGAATTCGTCGACAATACCACGTTCTTCGAACACTCGTTTTGGTGCCGATATCCGCTGCTGGTTTGCCTGCTATTTGCAGTAGGGTAAGCTGAAGTTCTACGCCTGGTCAGCAGGGAAGCTACTGTGCTTGGCCAGGCAGCATGTCTTGGTACACGATCAAGGATGTCGTTGGCGAGGTCGGTGGAAGGACGCCTAGAGAGATGACCTAGTGCCCAAGCGAAAACGAAGATGGTATCGGCCCGTGGTTCAGTCCCATACGGTGGGTATAACATTTTCTAAGGCGGTGTTAGCGTGTGGGCGAGGAATTAGCAGCAAAGAAATTGTATAGAGCTGTGCCATCAGCTTGGAGAGACTGACAGCCAAAAGAATCCGATGCATTACTGTCATGGGCGGCTAGATGCAAAATAAAGTCACGGGTTGACTTTGGATTGACTCCCATCTTACCGGCCCACGGACTAATCACGGGCCGTGCAGACACAGCAAGACCCAAGACGCCGTGATAAAAAACATAATGAACTGATTGATGAGCGCGCTCGTAATCTTGTTCCCCATTTCCCTATCTCCATGGAGTTCCGCGGATGTTCCGGTGATAGGTTTTGGCTTGTGGGGCATCTCCATTCCCCATTCCATCATCCTATTTAGTATCAACCCCCTGCTAACATTGGCGATTCCAGCTTCGGTTCATTTAAACACCATCCACCAGTGCGTTAACGAGCCTTGGCTACTCCACCACCGATAGTAGGCTATCCAGATTGCCTTATCAGACAAAAGAACCCATGGGAAGCGATGAATAGTTGAGATGCGCGAGATTCAGTAGTGACTTGGATCAAGACGGCCGCACATTCCACTCCACATCCATCATCAAATGAACCAATTGAAATTGGCCCATTGGAAGCTCGTGCATGAAATACGTTTCATGTGCTGTGCTGTGTGGTCACTTGCCCCAAAAATACATGCCATAAACAACTGCCGTTGACTGGCTGGCAAAGCCAATGTTACGTCCCCGATAACGAAAGCGAATTTGATCGGCATCCATGAATCCTTGCAGAAATAAGGGGTTCGACTGACTGACACAAATCATGTTTCCTGGATGATGAGCCTATATAATGCCGACGGCGGGTTTGCAGTCAGAAATACTTGCCATCAAAGGTGCCATTCGCTCAACGGTCGGTGCATCGGACTCAAAGCCAACAATGTCTTTACTACAGATCCTTGGGCTGGCGTCAGAGTCTCTTAGCTTCGGCGTCTTTGTCGGGATTATTTCAGTTCTTGTGAGCTTGTCGATGCCTCGTTTGTATTTTCATTGATCTGATACCTCCAGGTCGTGCTTTACTTTCTTTCTATTGTTGTTTACAATGTCTACTTCCACCCTCTGTCCAAATTTCCCGGTCCAAAATTGGCAGCTGCCACCCATCTGTGGTACGCAAGGGGTTTAGCTCGAGGTACGTCGCCAATCGACATGAGCAAGCTTCACGATCAATATGGCCCGGTTGTACGCGTCGCGCCGGACGAGCTATCATACTCTAGCCCCACTGCGTGGAAAGTAATTTACGGCCACAAAAGACCTGGGCAGCCGGAGCTATCCAAGGATAAGAAGTATCACGCCTCCATAGCAGCTGAACCGATTCTCCTAAATGCCGACCGCGAATACCACGCCGTTCTCCGAAAACTCTTGGCTCACGGCTTCTCTGAAGCATCGCTGCGAGCGCAGGAACCGATCCTTCAAAACCATTTGTGCTTGCTAATGGAACAGTTTAAAAAGAAGGGATCAGATGGCAAAATAGCGCTTGACGTTGAAAGCTGGTACAATGTGAGTTGATACGAACGCTGCTTGTCCAAGGATCACCTTTGTTGACGGAGGTAGTACTTCACTTTTGACTTTATTGGATACCTAAGTATACCCTCAAGCGAACGCAATGGTTGTGACGCTTGATGCTAACTCCTTATATAGCCCATGGTGAATCCTTCGGTTGTTTAGCTTCAGGAGCTCCCCATCCGTACATCACTTTGTTATTGTCATTTATCAAATTCGCAGCCCACGGACAAGCTGCGCAGCGACTACCATTTTTGCTCAAGGTACCATATGCAAAGTGGAATATTCCAAAAAAGATCCAAGAAAGAATCGCGAGAATGAAAGAACTAACCACGGTACACTGAAAATATTCACATTGACAACACGAAGGATGGCTGCTCACAGTCTTTAGGCCAAAGTCAACTATCGTTTGAGCAACTCATCAGGTATCCCGGATTTTATGGACAAGCTCATTGACGCCTACCAAGCAGGCAAGATGAGCTTCGGACAGTTACTTGGAAACTCGGATGTCCTCATCGGGGCCGGGAGCGAAACAACAGCAACGCTCCTCTCTGGTGCGTTTCCGGGCCCGGGATGAAAGAAACGACATTAACTAACGCTAATTATAGGAATTACGTATCTTCTGATGACCCACCCGCTAGTCCTTCAGAAGCTGACGGCCGAAATCCGGGGTCAGTTTTCCACTTCTCAAGAAATAACGGCGGTCGGTGTCAACAAGTGCACGTACCTCTTGGCTTGCATTGAAGAAGCACTTCGAGTGTACCCGCCTTCGCCTGCCACTCACCCTCGTTACACACCAGAGGAGGGAATTTCGATTGACGGCCAATTTGTGCCTGGCAACATGGCAGTCGGAATCACCATCTATGCAGCATGCCACAGCCGCTTGAACTTCCGCGACCCAGACCAGTTCGTGCCGGAGCGTTGGGTAGGTACTGATTCCAAGTACATGAATGACAAGAAGGAAGCTTTCCAAGTGTTTTCCTATGGTCCACGCAACTGCATCGGTCGCAATTTGGCATACTTGGAGATGAGGCTGGTTATCGCGAATCTCCTCTGGCACTTTGACTTGGAGAATTGCTCCGGCGACGACTGGCTGGATCAGAAAATTTACATGGTCTGGGAGAAGAAGCCACTTATGGTCAAGCTCAAGCCAGTGCAGAGGATGTGAGCTACGGACGAGGATGCATCTGTGAAATACGGATGGGGCTGATTGGAATTGAGACGAACAAGTTTTAGGTTGAATGCAAAGTTGGATAGCTACTGGACCCTATATCAAGCAAGCCTCATGCGTACGGATTCGCAAATCGTTCTCATATAGCGGAAATTGGGAACCGAGCCCTCCTGGTGCCTTGAGTGATATATTGAAATCAAACCATCGCGATCTTTTGCTTCTCTTGCATTCATTATAAACTTTGAGGCCTAGCTGTCTTCAACTTTGGCCTGACTCAGGGCAAAATGGCAATTGGCCCAAAATAATCATTCTTCATCTCAACCTATGCGCGACCTCACCGATAATACGCATACGCGCAATAAACTAGATTCTATTTATTACTTCGCGCCATTTTTTGCTTTTCAAGTCTTCGATACGCTAGTAATAACAAGGCCATGGCAAACGAGCAAAGGCTTGACTTCGTCATTTCTTTGAGCATGGGCGCGGCAGCGTAGATGAAGCTGAGCCGCACTTGAATACTTCAACACACGGATAATTTTGAGGAGGAAAAACCGAGGTTCTGGGCGGCGATGTAGGATCCAACTTGTTGGTTGATCAAAAGTAGTTCTCCATTGCGTGTGACCACAAGGGTACACGTGACCGGACCCTCGAGATTGACGAATGCAGAATTCGCAATTAACATAAAAAATAATCATATCGCACCCTCTTTGAAATACTATTTAAACTGCGAGAAATCCGGTGCCCGATGCTCGATTGGATTCTCACCAAGCTACACCGAGGCAAACCAAGAGGAAGCTTTCGGCCCGAGGAATGACAGCGCCCGATAATTACTTTCTGTTTTTGACACCTTTGCACTAAACTATGTCTGCAATTTTGAAGTTTTGAAATTTGCAAGATGCCCGTATTGGAAAAAAGAGATAGTGTGCAATTCATGGTAAACTCGGCAAGACATAGACCAGGCTGTAAAGGGGAAATCCCCGCGTTTGGGATCAAATTATTCGGCTGAAGTTTTACGTGCCCAGGCTCCAATTCCGTCTTTTTATTTTCTTTTTCTGCCAGCCTCATCCAATATCATGTCGTCATCACGCTGACAGGTTGCGGGGTAGCATTCGGGTTGGATTCTCGCACCCATCCCCTGGGAGGCACGCAAACCTCAATCCCACAAGCACGAGCACGAGCACGAGCACGAGCACAAGCACAACGGGCACTAGAACAAGGCCAACAGCCCCCCTGCCAACTCCACTTGACCGGCCCCCGGAAACAATTGCTAGCGGAACTTTATTGGGCCAATTGTCCAAGCATCCGCTCCGTGGAAATCCGCGGACCTTATCGGCTCTGCTGCCTCTTCCCTTCTCCCAATACACGCCTCGCCATTGCCCTGGCTTTCGCCCCCGTCCGCTCGGAAGCCAGCTTATTTGCGACTACCTCCGGCTCATGGAGAGGGTGGCCCGACAGTCGCGCCAAGTCGCGTGTCACTTTTGCCGCGTGCGCAAGCTCAAATGCAGCCGCAACTTTCCCTGTTCTAATTGCACCGCTCGTGGCGTCTCGTGTCCTTCGGCCCAAGCTCCGGCCTCCGCCGAGCCACCGACGTCGAGCCCCGGAAGCACCGAAATACTTCGCCGCCTGGAGAGAGTTGAAGCTCTCCTTGCTGCGCGGGCCGATGTGTCACAACCCACACATGCCATCTCCGTGCCGTCGCCTGCTGCGACGGCAACCAGCAGCTCCAGCAACCAACCGTGTCTTCCGCCCAGGCTCCAAAACCTGGTAGACGACGCCGTTTCTATTCACAGGTTAGGATTTCAGACAACACCCCAGGTAAGTCATCATGCCCTTCTCCGTTCTCGCTCTAGATATCCATTGTAGTTTGTTAACCTTCACTAACCAGGACACGAATGCTATTGATAACATCATTATCCGGACTTGCCCCATACCACTCTTCACCCAGCTATCGCTCGGTGATTTTTACAAGCCCGGAAATCTCTCGGCAGGTAACCCAACAGATGGGCCCATATATGTCTGGCTTCCAACACAACCAGAAGCTGAGGCCTTGATTGAAAAATATTTCAGCGAAGTTAGCTACGCTCATTCTATACTTCACGGCCCTTTCACTAGAAAGCTGTTCAAAGACTTTTACGAGGGCTTACAGGTCGGATCCCAACCACCCACCGGCGCCCTTGTGCTTTTGCTGGCAATATTTGCTGCCGTCGGTCACTTCTGGACACCATGCCATCAAACCACGACCGTCTTGTTCGCTCACCCTAAAGAGGCCTATGCCCAAGGCGCCTCGTGGCGGGAGGTTGCATTTAGCCTACTAGAAAAATCTGAAGGAAAGCCCAACGTTTCGCTTGAGCAGGTTGTGGCACTCATCATTTTGACCAACATCATGCTCAATCTCGAGGGCATCACGCCACGCACATATTCTACCTTTTGCAAGGCGTTGTCAGCCAGCCGCGAGCTTGGCTTGCACCTCATTGATCAACATAGAGCCAAGCCACCAACGGCTTCCGAAGGTGCTTCTGAGCTGACTGGCGTGAGAGCAGAGATTGGGAGAAGGGCATGGTGGCACCTGGTCGCCACAGATTGGTAAATACTCTGACGCGTTGTGCCCTGGCTCGTGCTAACCCGGCCTTTAGGATCTTGTCGTGTTGTTCCGGTCCACAGAAGGGAACATATTCAATAAACCCGCGCCACATGGCTGTCAGGCAACCTTCAAATATCAACGACGACGATATCACTGAGGAAGGGTTTCTGGGTCGGCCCATCGACCAACCAACTTCAATGTCCTTCTTCCTTCAGCGACTGTTTTTGGCCGAACAAATGCGCGCCTATACCGACCGAGTCCCCCTTACTGGGTTTGACCCATACGCTGTGGGATACGACATCGTGCTGGAGCTGGATGGATCAATCGAGCGTTACATACAGCAGATCCCTCCATTCCTCTATCGAGATGATACTGTACTTGACGGATTGTCCATCGGAAACCCCCAAATTCTGATTCTTCAACGATACCTCCTTGCGTTTATGATCCATGGCCAACGATGCAGACTTCACCTCCCCTACTTTGCACGCGGTACTGTCGATCCAACCTACGCGTATTCTCAAAAGGTGGCTTTGCAAAGCGCCCGTCTCCTGATTAGCGCAGAGTATAAAATGAGACAGGAAAATTACGACTTTGCTTCTGCACGATTCGGGCTGGGTGCTGTCATGTACGGCTACTTTGTTTCCGTTGTCATTTTGGTGCTTGATCTTTGCCAGGCCGCAAATGAACACGAACAAGCCATCAAGAGACGCGAAGTCGGCCCGGCATGGCGAATCCTAGAAGAGGCACAGACAGATTCGCGCATATATCTTGAAGGGGTGGGTACACTCAGTCGAATCCTGGAAAAGTACAGCATCTCGTTTTGGTCAGAATGGCAGGGAAACCAGGAATCAGAAGCAGAAACCGAAGTGCACGAGAACCCGAGCTCACAGACCAGTCCAGCAGAAGCTATGAATCCGTCAGCAAACCCGCGAATTTTTGGGTCTCATGACACGACTCAGCAGACCGGAGGACTCGAGCTGAGCAAAGAACTAGAGAGCATCGACTGGGATAGCTTGCTGTGGGTTACGGATGCGCCATTTTTGTAAAAGGAAATCAAGGACGAGCGTATGAGGGCTAATACATAAACATGGTGTGGTTTCGAAAGCATGGACAGGTACCTCTATGAAAGATGTTGCGGATTCATGTTGCTGTGTTCAGCACATCACATCTTACGTATTGTTGAATTGTATTATTAATGCAAATTTATCTTTTAATAACGAATACTAAAATATGCGGAAGAGGTTAAGATATCTGCAAGCCCTTGGATAAGATTGTTTTGTGAAGTATGGTGTTGCGGTCGGGCGATGATGGTTCAATGTCAATTGTAGTGGAACAGTAATCTTTGTGCGGATTTGCAGTGAGTTCTTGAATGCTTATCAATCCCAAACTTTGCTCCATAGGGTCCTTTACAAAAGGCCGCACATGGTAATTTTTTCAACTGCTATATATATCCTAGTCTCCCCTTTTTTTCAAACATTATTTTGGTATAGAAATTGTGGTTATTTGGACTGGGTCAGCGTGTCGCGGCGGGAATGACCTTCACGACACCTTCCAGCCCCACCTGGCTTATCCCTGCCGCCACAGCACCGCCACATTCTGTAGCCACGGGGATAAGATGGCGACGGCACTACATGCCTCCTCAAGCTTACCTTCTTCATCACTCCTAAACAATGGGCGGCACCAAGGACGAGGCGTACGAACGAAGGCGTGAACAGGTCAGGCGGGCTCAAAAGTGTGTTGCTCTTAGAGGGAGTCAAGGAGCATGACTGACAATCTTACAGAACGCACCGCGAGAGGAAAGCCACATACGTCAAGACGCTGGAAAATGAAGTTGCCGACCTCCGGGAACAAAATGCGGTGCTTCAGAACGGTAAGAAAAATACACTAAGTGCACTGTGGAAAAATGATCACCGAGGCTTACTGGTTTGCGCCGTGATGTGTCACAGAGCTGGCGACGAGCCGCGGCATGATGCGACGGCTGGAAGAGGCTCTGGCCGAAAATGGCATTTCTCTGCCTGCGGACAAGATAGTCAAAGATAGCCCCAGTCTTCTCGCTACTATTCAAGTCATGGGGCAAAAGTTTCCAAACCAGCAAATCCAAGCACGCCTTCCGTCCCCGGAAGCTCACTCGCTTGGCTGGGGGTCGGCGTCTTCGACATCTGAGACCATGCCCACACCAGCCAGCGACGATAGCCTGTCGCAGTGCGCGCACCCTCAGGGCCTCGACGCGGCTCAGGTTGGAGTGAATTTCGTGCTTGCGCTGGAGCAGCCGTGCCTCTACCACCACAAGATCACGTCCCCGGAGCTCTTGATGACGGGTAGCGTCGGCAATGGTCATGTCGCTATGCTCTCCAGCCCCATAATGGCGCGCGCTCCTTCATTCTCATTCAACCCGCTGCACATGGGATACAGCCCGGGCTCCCAATGGACGACACCTGCGTTAGAGCTAGAGTCGCTGCTTCAAACATCCCAAAACCTTGAGTTGGATGGAGAGGTCACACCTGTCCAAGTGTGGCAGATTGTGAAGCAGCATCCAAAGTTTCAGAACTTAAACCTCCAGCACCTAGAATTCCTGAGGCAAAAGCTATTTCCATTAGTCAAGTGCCAGGGGTGAGTGTTTTGTTCTGTTCACCTTTGAAAGAAATGTACTGATGATATCTAGTTTTGGTGCAGTCATTCAACAAGAAGGGTTTGAACAAGCCATGGGTGAGGTTTTCGTTTCCGTACCTTGAAAGAAAAATGGCCCGGATTGAAGAAAATTGATATACGGCAACCTGATATATAAACCGGCGTTGTGATTAGAAATAAGTGACGTTCTAGTCTTTGGATGTACAATCCCAAGGTGGAGATACACATTTGATAGTTCATGAATAGGATACTTCGGAATGCTCGTCGTTCCCCCTTGCTTTCTCTCAACAACCTTGTTTCAAAAACAGCTCTCGATAACATCAAAGATCCCATCTGTCAGCCTAGCGCTAGCTCTATCTAGACTGTGTTGAAGTAAAGTTAGAATTTGGTCAAAAACACTATCTGTAGCCTTGGTCACTTTGCCCCTCCTGGGTTGGAGTGATAAAATACTCTTTAGCGAAGGAGTAAGAACCTGGGAAAGGTCGTACTTACTGAAATTGGGAGGCTGGGCCTCATCAAGACTGCCACCAGACTTCCCTATCTCTCTCGTCCCCCTAAATGAAAACAGGTGGTGTTAGGATTCGTGCGTAGATCGCATTTACTGCTTTGATGATACTGGTACCAACCCATATATCTATGTGCATACCACAACTGTCAGTACCGACTTATTCAACAGGCTGAGCAAATATGTCAAGATCAACATAACACGGAGAGGACGACCGAGAGTACTTACCAGAGAAGAGAAAGTCACGTAATGTATAATACTTCAAGATTCTTAGATAATAGAAGAGCAGGTGCATTCAAATGTTGAGAGATTCGTATGCTCAGGAAGTTAGGTATATGACCTGATTTTGTATTCGGAGCCGATTGCGCGTTTGGGCAGCTTGAGGAATCGTGGTAATGTGATGCTCTGAACAGAAGGACATCTTGGACCTCGACCGGAGCCTTGAGGGTGGCATAAGGCCCCGTTAGACTTTCTGATCATCAACATTGTGGCTAAATCACGGGTATCTCTGAAGCCGGATGCAAACCAGTTTTAGATTTGGGTTGAAGTAGATTAGGTCCATGGGCACTCAATCATGGTGGGCTCTCACCTCGTTGTCTTAGGGTGCAGTGACTTATTGTGAACGAGAAATTGAAACCTGAGCTGTGCGACTTTTCGTGCTAGAACATGCGTCAGTAAATGGCCTTGGGGCCTTTATTAATGGAGAGTTTCCCAAGCTGGAGAACGCGTCTTGTGTGGATGATAGAGTATTCAATCGTACAGTTCGACCTCGGAACCAAGTGGCTAAGGAGAAGCTTGAAATGGTGGCGTGAGGCTCAGGAGGTCTGTGGTGGCTCTGCGAGTGAATGCTTTGGATGTCGACCTTCACATGTGCAGACTCCTCGTGATCGCTAGAGGGTGATGGGTGTTGACGTCCAAGGCTCGCAAGGTCCTTCGAATTGTACAATGTCGTCTTCAAGGGAATGCTTTTTCTGAGTGTTACAGAGAGATCATCATGCAGCTTGTCAGAATTTACCTCTTGCATTCAAAAGATGGAGGAAGCTCGGAGGTAGATGGAAGATGGGCAGTGGCAAGAACCTACCTGGAGATGCTGGATGATGCTAGACTTCAATAGTTCATGCATCGAGATCACTTTCGGCTCGAACCTTTTCGGCTCGATCGGATTACAAAGTTCACGTCGCGATTCCTTTTGCGAGTACGATGGGACTCCCATCATGGGAGGGTTCCCTCGTGTCGGATTATTTGTTAGCGCATAGGAATCCTGGGCAGGCCTTGTTAGCAAATCCATCTCAAAGGAGCAACCCATGTACCAAGGTGTACCTAGTCGTCCCTAAGCCTTTGCCGACTTGGTCAACCCATCTTTCACGTCTTGTGAGGAATCCATGACCACGCGCATTTCCCGTGGGAAACCTACCAAAACTCGGGATTGTACATGAAAAACGCGTCGTAATGACTTACCAGACATCTTTGTTCATGAATCTAAAAAATAGTAGATTTTAATGAAATGCTTTGAGGAGAGCAATATAGAAGGTAATCCCTCGCGCCTTGGGATATAGCGACGAGCACTTGTCACCCAGAAAGGACGTTGCTGCATTTAATAAGGTGGACCACGTGACACAATATTTGCCTTCTTTTCTGCGTTGCCTGTAAAAATGTGTTGTTGCTGCACAGCAACGGAATACCATCCATGGAAAATTGGCATTTCTTTTCCAACCTAATGCTCGGTGAAAACATGAGCAGATTGGCGTTTTCTCGGTTCTTTCGACATTTCGTATCAGGTGTGGAGGACAAAGAAAATGTCTGTATTCGTACAAAAATATCAAACATGAGGACAGACGTTAGCCACACACCATTGCGCTGATAAGGATCATATTTCTGTACCTGCGTGCAAATGAAGAGTTGGCAACTCTAAGGGTTAGAAGTATGGATCTTGATGCTGGGGGTGGATCTGAAACATGATGTGCTGGAGTTGGGTACTGACAATCTGGCTATGTTGGGAGTTACCGCCACGCTACTTCCTGTCGCTATTCCAATATCGAGCTATTGGACAAAGAAGCAAGAGAGTAATTTCCAATGCATTTGCGAACCCCGTCCCTCTTTCAACTGACACAACTCGCCTCCACGGATGGGCAAGAATAGCGTGGTCCCGAAGGTCGGTAGTGGGTGGGTCTGCCACCAGCTAGGGTATAACCGCGGCAGGTCTCTAAGCTGAGCAGCCTCTGGTTGATGGGACAACGTAAGTATGAAGAATGAGAGGAGGGCAAAGCCTGGAGAATACGGGTGGGCTTCGTTGATCGGCGTGGTAGATGAAGGGGCGTGCTCGTTTCTTTGTGCACGGGGATAAATTGAAACTGTGGAAGGAGATATTACTGCTTTTCATAGCTAAAATAGCGGGCCCCGTTTACTGAGCCTCACTGTAATCACTCGATTTATCATTGTAACGGCCACATCGCCCGCTGCCACCGTCTCGCACCCCTGCTGATGCGTACTGCCCAACTCACATTTAACTGCTGTATCCCAAAGCATGAGATATTAAGTTCAACGTTCCTCTTGCCATTTTTGGTTTTTAAATTTATTACTGAGGTTGATAGAGGCAGTCAAGGCAGGTACCCGTCACACCAACCTAGTCTAATCAAGCACGGCTAACCACTTAGGCACACCCAATAGCCTCTCAGCTTCGAGATGCCATTTGCCTCCCAGCCGATTTCAAAAAATCAGGATGTATCATTTCTCGGAACTCTTGAGGCTTGGAAATTGTTCAAATGGAAGCGCTTATGGCCAGACTTGGGCTTGGTTGATCATCCTGGATTCTCCCCGTAACCTCATCACACACATCCGGCGTTCATCACCGTCCCCCTCACTCGTCCCTTATCCATTACACCCCTCCATGACTGTTCCATAACTGTTCCATGACTGTTCCATGACTGTTCCATGACTGTTCCATGACTGTTCCACGCGTCTTCAATACCTGTTCCATCTGCTGCCCCCTCCCTATTGTTGAAGTGTTTGTAGGCCACCGCTGTGGCCCGGTTCCTGGATCACCCAGTGGAGCCTCCAGCTTGTTTTCTTTTAGTAAGAACCAAGTAAATCTTGAATCTGCTTTCCCTTCTACCGTGCCTCAAATAGAATTCCTCAATCGGATCATCTTCGTAGTCCGGCATTGCGCGGAAGTTTGGTGATCAGTCTGACCTGCGACTTTGGTTGGTCATGAAGAACGCAGCGAAACACGACCGGTAATGTCAAATAACCGTTGTGCTATGCAAAAGTGAAGTGAACACTCCGCTAAATGCACAGTGTATTGTAGGCTATATCTTGTTTGACAGGTAACATGTGTTGAGGATTTTAGTTGACCCTTATTCAAATTTCTTTGAGGCTGCCTAAAAGGGAGATGACGCAAAGCAGTTTTGGCAATTCGACTGCAGCAGGTTTGCCACATATTCGGAATATACCTTTCCGAGGGGTGGTCCCAACTCGAGTGTTGACAGATCCAGCGCCTCCCTATGATTAGCAAGAAATAGATAAATCCAAAGCGTGGTGCGAGTAATTTTGCAACAAAAAGTCGCACAACATCATGCAAGACGATATGCTGGGCGAGAACCATGACTAGTGGTTGTCAGTGCTGTCCTTTTCGAGCAGGAGGATGATGAGTTGGATCATTACCTTGAAGTGGAACATTACAAATGTCTGGTTGATCATCTGAGCCAGCTCCAAGCTTCACAGCCTGCACCGTTGTCGAAGAAACCCCCACCATCAAACGCACCACCAACGAGCTCTCTTACTTGGATTCGATCTGTCACCATTATTTAGCCAATAGAAACATTTTGGGTGAGAGCATAAATGTTCGAGGTTTCTTTCAGCTTGTTGCGGTGAACCTACTTCACTGTGATGGTAGAGGAACTCGAAATAGGCTCAAAGCCACCTGCCATCTATGGGTGATTTTGAGGAGTCGTCCTGAGCTAAGTTAGGTGCTGTGATTTCGTGTGACTAAAACACCTACCTCAAACATGGCATTTAGCGTACTTTCGAAGTTTGATAGCATCAAGGCAGAGAAGCTGACGGAGGCCTAGCCCGAAGTCCGAATAGGGACTGTTCATCGGAGTGTGTTGGCGGAATTGTGTTTGAAACAAAAATAACTCAATGGGTCATTCGTGGGAAAGGTGTGATGTTACAGCGAGTGAGCACAAACAAAGTTTTCCATCGTGTTTTTTCTTGTGGGTGATTGTGAAAAAGCGACGTTGAGCACGAACTTGGCACTTGCCAACTGCGTGCATGTACCTCGAGGTGAGTCAGGGGAGGTACCCGTGTGCAAGAAACAGTGCCACGTGATGGAGTGATTGATGGCCTGCACCTGCCAAGCGGAAACGAATCAGTAGTGTTTTCGGAATGGCCGCTTTTTGAGCCAATGAATAAAAAGTGCACCCACCACACCCATGCAGGGCGGTCAATGTGGGAGGCTGCCTCTTGCACCGACTTCAAGAGAGGTGAATGGTAGGTAAAGGGAGTCATGACTTTTCAATGGGCCTGATCAGTGTCACCTTCGGCAGTCATGGCAGGCTATTGGTGTGATCATTGGCATGGAAATAAGGGCGAATAGAATTCTAATCCTTTTTGACCGGAAAAGAGGTGTTGATTTTCTGTGAGAGATGAGCAACAAGATGTGCTTGGCTAACTGCCCCCCGTTTTACCCTGCCCCAGCAACTTGTTTATAGTTGTAATAGTGGCTATCCGTTCTTCTTGGCATCCCTAGCCCTCCTCAGTATCCCCGTGAACCCCTTGAGAACACTGGTGTTTGGCTTCTCCTTGGAGCGTTTAAGGAAGTTCGTAGTCCTGGGCCCGACATCCCGCTCGTGCTTCCAAGCAGAGTGATTATCTTGAAGTCATTGTTGCCTCTATTGCTGTTGGCGATTAGCCGCCGGTCATTGGTTGATTATGACAGCCAAGGATCGAGAATCCTTCGGGGAGTATGACATAGTTGCGCCAACTAGAGGACAAATAAAAGGTACCAGGAAGGCGCAGAGCGCAAAGACAGACTGGTCGGTTGGGGGATGCCGGTCATACCGTGAGATCAGATCCGTTGGTTCACCAGGCTCGTGACTGCCGTGCAATGTCAGCAGGATGCTGACGGCATATCCTCAAACGAAACAGGCAACGGAACCTCAAAGTGGATTTCGAATTATGAGCACTTTGCAGCAGCAATTGCAGCAGATTTACACGTCCCTCACCCTCGCAAGCAACATCACTTGACTTCCCAATCAACCCAGTCATCACAGGTTCAAATTCGAAACCTGCAGCATAAACCCTCCCCCTACATTTACCGGATATGCCATGGAATGTTTCCAACAATCCAGGACTTCCTTGGGCGACACGCTTCACGAGACTCGGCAGTGTTCGTATACCACAAACCGCCAGACCTCGAAGGTTGGCGGCATTTTCTTTCAGCATTGAGTTCGAACGAACCGAAACACGGCATCGGTAGGACGCAGCAATGCAAAGGATCCCACAATGAAACACTTCTCAAACTGCATCATCACCAACAGCATCCAGCACGTTCCTACCGAGTCTGAGGGCCACAGATTGATGTCGATGACGGGCTGCATTGCCAATTCTCTCACGTCGCCATGCTTGCTAATTTCTGACACGTCAAGCAGCCAAGAAAGTCGCAAGGTGCTAACCCCTCCTTGACCTCCACCTGACCGCCTCGAGGCAGCCCCCTCTCCCCAATGAAGGCTTAAAAATATCTCCACTCAGCATCCTTGGCGGTTGCCACGATGATCGCGATAGGCAGCACTGCTTCCGGCAAGGGAGCTAGGGGCGCGCGCCTATGCCTCTCCCCCTCCCCCGCAAGCGTCAACGAGAGGCCATTATTTCCTTTCCCACAGTTTCGCTGTCGGAGCAGATCGCGACGCCCTGCAGGGCCCTTGAGACGCCCCTCATTCCCCCCTCGCAAAGCCTAAGCATGGCGAGGAAGATGCGGTAAGCGCTTGGCACGGAACTGGTTGCCGTGGAGGTGCATGCCAATTACGAGGGAGCCAAGACGGTTGACAATTTAAAAGCCCGCGCTGAGCACACTGAAAATTGAATGTCACTGCTAATCGTGCACCTCATCACTTTCCTCTCACCTCTCTTCAACACAAACCTTTATTTCCACCAAAAAAAACATGTCTTTCCACCTAAGCGCCCAGAGCATCTGGCTCGAGGACAACCACATTCTCCACTGCGAAGCCGCCGACGCAGACGGCAACTACGCTCCCGCTACGCTGGACCTCGATTACTATATTGGCAATGATAATGGCTACTTTTCGTGGGGTGGTGAAAGTATGTCATTCACCTACCTATTCCCTCCCTTGCACTTGCAAAACCAGTACGAGCATGTACGCTAACAAAACTCGGTCAGACTTCTCCCACAGTGCCGAGAACGTCTCCTTCAACCTCGAGGGTGATGACAACGTCCCCATCCTCCGCGCCACCCTTGGAGACGGCTCTGGCGGCACCATCGAGTCCAACGTCAATCTCTCAGAGCGTATCGGCAACGACAACGGTAACTTGATCTTCCGTGGGTCTCCCTCCCCCCAGTCGCCCCATCGTAACGGTTCGCTAACAAACTCGCTAAAGTCGCATAATGCCCCAGTAGAGTATAATACAAAAGACAACTGTTCACTTTTTGGTTTCCAATTTTTTCCCACTTTCCCACCTTGTGAGGGCATATATGCGGTGAAGACTCTGAATGATGTTCATGTGTCTCCCTTGGTGCTGCCCCACCCGATCGTCATCCAGGAATTGTCTCAGCAATGTGCCGATGCTTGCCTATTTCAATAAGCCCCACCAATGCTACACCTCCAGAGTCAACTCAGCCTTCCCACTCACTTTTTATGAATCAAGACGCACTCTAACGTACTCACAAGTAAAACTGGTGTCAATAACGGTAGCACTCACCCGTTTAGGACGCTTACGTTGCCATGAAATGCGGGGACAATCCTGTTAAAAGACTCTACCTTACTTTCCGCATGCACCAACCATGTCACGAAGCGGTTGTCAAGAATTTCGTTCCAATTTTTTTTCTATTGTTAGATACTGCGTATGATCTTGCGGACTGGGCTCCCCTTGGGTCCTACAGATCACGCCTGCATCTCTCCGTCTATGCAAAACGAGTCTTGAGAACCTTGTCGTACTTAGCCTTCTCAATAAGCTTTCTTCGGACAAAGTCGCTGGCATCGTTGCACCAAAACTCAGACACGGCCTTGTGAATGTTGTCATCCATGGTCTCCTGGGGGCAGAGGTGGTCCTCCAGGAGGAATCGCATGGCGTCCACAGTCAACAAAGAGTGCCAGAACCAGGATCCCTTCGACTTCCAAGTCTCCTCCATAATCTTTGCCACGGGTATCTCATGTTCGAGGGAGGCTTGCTCGCTCTCGGCTTCCAAAATGCTCACAAATTCCTGGCGTACCTTGTCGTATGCAATCTCTTCCTCGTCAATAATGCCCTCAATATTGTGTCCAGCCAACCAGTACGGCGCATTCAGCATCTCAGCAGGTAGCGCAGAGACAAATTCCAAGTCGACAATAGCCTTGAGGTTCCATTCATCATCCACAAAGAAGTTGCTAGGGTTGAAGTCGGCGAGTTGGAGAAGGAACGGACCGTCGCGGTATTCGGGGCGCGTGAAGCGGTGCGAAATTCCACGCAGCAACGTCAAGGCAGCCATCTGGCCGCGGCAATCGCTCTCGCCAAAGGTGGCGTTGGGTTGCGCACGAAGTCGGGTATCGAGGAAGTTGAACAGGTCGTTAACGAAGCGGTCGGTCGAAGAGTATAGGGTATCAGGCTGGATGGTGCGGGGGGCGCCGTCGTTTTCGAGGAGAGCAAGCGAAGTGGTGAGGTATCGGTTAGACAAGGTGACTGTGCCGTCGTCGTGGAACTTGAAGGAGCCTATCTGGGGCTGGGGAATCTTGGCCAGGGAGAGTATCGTCTGAGCAATGCCCTTGAACAGGTTCTGCCGCTTAACCGAGTCCTCTCTTTGCTCCTCCCACGTGTTGGAGAGCATCTGCCCGATCTCGGGGGTTATGTACTCTTGCAGCAGGTAGGCCGTGTTGATGGATGTGTCGGTTCGGTTTGCCGTGTATCGCGACAGCAGCGTGCTGCGGAACAACGAGTGCCAGATGCGACGCAGGAAGTGACCGAATCGAACAAAGAAAGATCGGTGGCTGACGTGGGTGAACTACAGGATGCTGTCAACACCCGAAAAGGCGCAAGTCGCCATGCGACCGGTAGAGAGACAACTTACATGGCGGCCATCAGAAAAGCCAAAGCCGTACAGATGGGGGATGCGAACGTCGGCGCACTTGTTCTGCATCCACACATAGGTTCCCACCTCAGTGCTGATCTTCTCGTCAATGAGGCCGCTGAGGCGGTGCGCCTGTGGAGTGCGGAAGACGACGGTGTAATTCTTGTCGCCCGACATGATCTCGACCAGGACGCAGAGGTTGAAGGTGCCCTGAATCCACTCGTCCGGGTCCGAGACATCACAGTTATCCTTGGAACCAAGGCCGAGGTGGCGCCTCACGAGAGCCTCGATGGCGGCTCGCTTGCCCCAGAGCTCCTCATTCTGCTTTTCAGCAGCGGCGACGTAGCCAAGCTCGTTGAGGATATTGGAGTTTTTGTGGCAAGCCGAGGAAAAGGTGATTGGGCCACGCCCGACGAGGGGCAAGCGTTCAGGCATGGCTTCGGGCGGTCGGGCGGGAGGTGGGAAGCTTGCAGACGAGTCGATGTGGTTTCACAGTCAAAATGGTAGGCTCCGGCTCATCCTGGGAGAATCTCTTCAGGGTAGCGCGTGGAGCTCTCGGGTGAGGCTGAGCAAATGGGAACGGTACTGGCGGATGGGAAAGGCGGTGACTGCGAAACTGGGTCAGCCGATGTGGGATGCGCCTCGTCACGTGGCGGGTGTCTTGTGTTTTGGTGGCGACTAGCCTGAGTGAAATGCTGGTGTTTTGAGGGGATTTTGTTGATGATATACTAGGCAAATATTTTTGGAAGCTCCGGTGGTGCTTTGCGCTTTTAAACGAGGCTGTTCGTGACCGTGGTGAGCACGCCAAAAAGCTGGTCATCATCCGCATGTTCCAGCTGCTACCCCGCCATGATGAGGCCATCCGCAGCTCTCAGGCACTCAAAGTTGGCGCTAAAATAAATCCCGTCGGGCCATTGGCCAATGGGAGCGCCTCGGGCCCAGATCATCCCGCGTGGTGCGTGACGCGTGACAGGTTTCTGTTTTGTCTCTGTCCAGGCGGATTCCCCTCACTTCCTCTTCAGGACCTTAGCCTCGTCAACTCAACTCACGAGTCAACCCACTACCCACGCTTCGCGCAACGGCCGCTACGCCGCACTATCTTGCTTTCCGTGAGCCATCATGCCCACCAGGTTCGTCACTCCCTTGTAATCACGCTCACTGCCTTGCCCGTGGTGGGGTAGCTCCCTGTGCCGTGCCCTCAACACCATACCCCGCTTTGAGCCTCACTCTCAGTGCCCCCCTCCCCTGCTGAGTCCCACCTCCCTAGCCGCTGAGCCGCACGCCCTCAGAGACTAATGGTCCAAGGCATCAAGCATTGGAGCAAGCCATTGTGACAAAGTGCACACATATTCGCTGGGCAAAGTTTTGTTTTCTTGAAGAAAATATCGACGGATACCATGTTTGGGACACTGTCCATGTCGCGTTCGAAAATAAGCCAATCGCCCATCTTGGTACCCTAGAGCGTCTCCCCAACGAAGTGCTGTCCATGATTTTTCCCCAACTTGACATACTGACCTGCTTTCGCTTGCGCAACATCAACCGGCGAGCTCGCCAGTTGTTGGTTGCAACGGCCGAGTATCAAACCATCACTACACACGCGCCTCAAAGCATTCGCAATTTACTGTGCACCCGCCTCGCTTGCAGATTTACATTGGACCAACTGTACTCTGCTCTGACTTGTGGATATACCTGCGAAATATGTGGTGATATCGGAGGTTATCTATTTCTGTTGACCCTCACTCGCTCTTGCTTGTACTGTCTCAGTGATTCGCCAAAACTGAGAGCCATCAAAATATCAACCCTTGTTACACTGACAGGAAAACCCGAAATATTTTTGCGGAAGTTGTTGGGGTCGCCCGAGATGCGCATTTCACGCACCATGTACCACACATTTACCAGCGATCTGCGCGAGAGATACCCAGAAGCACTAGGATACCTGGTGGCCAGGGAACATGTAATTGCCAAACTGCGGCAGAATCAGCTTCTTGACCAGGACGCATTGAAGACATTGCAAAAAGATGATCAAGACGAGCTGCGATTCGCATCGGCGATGAGTTTCCCATGGTATGATGTTCAAAATTCTACGCTTGAGCCCGGCCTCGTTTGCCTGGGATGTCTATCTTGGGAACACCAGAAAGAATATTTGACTACCAGTTACATGGCTCACTTCGAAAAATGTGACACAGCAAAGCTCATGTGGTCTAGCTATGTCGAAGAAAACGAGAGGCTGATGGAGGAACGTGCGGCATCTGCAAAAGCGACATACTCAGATCAGTCCGCTACCTAGTGGACAAGGACTGGAAATTCTGTGAACCGTAAAAAAGTGCAGCGAAAAAGGTAAACATTGGGAATGTTAAGGGAACTTTTGGGAGTGATGTGTGGAGTGTGTTAAATTTCTGTTTCGTGTGTGTCCAGGCGTCTTGCTGTTTATCTCGTTTCTGCTTTAACATCATGATTTATGAGTCGACCTACAGCCTGTTAATCATTAATGCATCGAAAGTAAGGCTGGTGTTAGCTAGTTCGGGGTGTTTTGGCTGGGATTAGAATCACATTGATTGTTCGGAAATTATATCCACAAATAGGCCAAGCCGATGAGCAGACAAAACTCTTAGAAGTACCTGCGTGTTTACATGGATGACATGACCTTGTCTTCTACGTTCTTCCCAGAGACTACCTGTAAAGGCTCTCGGATTCGTCGATTCCCATACGCCCGGAATTTTGTTTATGGATAGAGAATGTATTTCTTTCGGTTGGCGCTGTGAGATTTTCACGACTAGACCCTTCCAGCCTGGCCCATGGATCACCCGTTTGAGTTAGTAAGATGTTCTTTTCCGGCTTTCTTTTTTGTATGCTCCTTCTTTTTATTGAAAATTAAGATTAATAATCTAACTCTACTGAATCTTGTCAGGTCTTGTCCACATTATGATTCACAGTTGTCGACATATGAGGTGGAAAGTGGCAGCTGGTGTAGAAATTGCGAGAATATGTATGTACTTTGGTGCAAAGAAATGACATTAATACCGCTGAGCACCCCAGGCTAGAATCACTCCTCAACTAACAACACACAGCTCAAATTACTGGTTTCATCGCTGGGGCGAAGTTCAAGGCCTTGATGAACGATGCGCACCATGCCTCCACCTCTTTGCAGGATGAGCCTGAACTAAGTAGCGGTGGCGCTGTACCCCACTTTGAGCCGCAGTTCTTCGTGCATGGCCTAAGGAGCTTTGAAGTTGTCCGATTTCTGGGTTAGAACAATGTCAGTTAGATCGCCTCGAGGAATACTGATGTATATGTGTTGTTCTAGAGTTGCAATGTGTGAAAGGACGTGGCATGTACGCACGGTGATGTGCCTGGACTGCTTCAATTGTTAGCCGAGGAAGATTAACTTGAACCCACCACAAGATGAAAAAGGAAAATAAGGTGACCAGAAAAGAAAGATAACTTTTGGAGACGCTACTATGTCGTTCCCTTCATTGTTTGTGCAGATGATATGTGCGAAGCAAAGCGAGGCGAATAAGGTCTCGACTGTCTCAATAAGAAGTTTGAAAATGCACTGGTAATCAACTTTTAAATTTACCCCCCTTTGGATTTCTCGTGACTGTTGACATTTTTAATAATACACCCATACCCAGTGGCATCCCCATCTACGACTCGGATACCAAGCCGAGGATGCACAACTAATCTAATTTCCCCTCCATGTTAGCAAACACAAAAGGTTCGCACAGAACAAAACTTACACGCCTCCTCGACCCATGTCGATGCGCCTTGGAGAGAGCCCTCTCTTCAGCAGAAAGGCTGATGGGATCTCAACCAATCCATTTCTGGCTAATGACCCGATAAGTTCGCCGTCATGACTCCCGGGGAAGACATCCACCGTGGTCTGTCCGTAGAATACGTAAATGACGACCCGGTCAATCTGGCTCTTTGCTATTTCCGGCGGAGCCACCGTGAGAGCGTAGAAGCCTCTGTCTTCTCGTATGGGATGACTGAAGATTGGCGAGTTGTGTTCGAGAAAGCGCTCGAGTCTCTTGGGGGCGGGATGTTAGCGGCGTTGACAAGCGAAGTGACGAAAAGAAGTACCGGGTCCATTTCCAGCAACGGCTTCAGCCGATGAGGAAACCTCCTGGTCCTTTTGCCCAGCGCGGCCATGCACTCCCCAATGTCGGCATTTACCACATAGTACAGGCCGTGCTCCTGGTAGAAGGCGAAGGCTTCGTCAGCGGAGATGAATGGGGAAATCTGGAACGGCTCGAGCGAACTCATTGGCAGGCTGTTACGAGTGAAGAAATTGGCAATCAGAGATCGGCAATTCGTCTGATGGGCTCATTCAAGGCGGAGGGCGATGCCATCGCGAGGTAGGTTTTACTTCCCCGCGCAAGCCACATGTTCGCACAAGCAAAGTGCAACTCACGTGATTGAAATACAGTTGCTAGAATATCAGGGTTCGCGTAGGCTGGCCAATGGGGATTTTGAAACTGAATCGAATATTTTTTTTCGTATTGATTAAACCTCTTTAAATAACAGAGGAAATATCGAGGCTGTAGTAGTTCAGTGACAATTCACATCACTGGAATTCAAACACTCATGACATCGCGATCCTGTTTGGGCCACCCATTATAATACACGTTTTTCCATGTTCCAAACTCCGCCCAAAATCTTTTAGTCTTCTTCCATTCATTTTGATAATAATAATGGACTGGGTTTGAAGGAATACACCAAACGATGGTCTAGGAATACTCCTCGCCAGGCTCGGGCTCATCCACATGGTCCATTGAGAACCCGCAGTGACCCGGGATTTTACCTTTGGGACCTTCGGTCGATTTTTGCATCACCCCCCACTTCAGGGGATGCAGCGGTGCCTCTGGCTGAGGAACTCCGTTGGGGTGGTGACAAGCAGCCGCAATGGCCAAGCTACAACTGCCTACCATTGGAATCGCAGTCGGCAAGCGCATTAACCCGGTGCCTACCACCCCGAACACCATAAAGGCCGACGTAGCCAATACAAGGATGATGGCAGCGGGTGAATATCCACAAGTCATATACAGTTCCCGCTCAGTGTCCGTGCTGTTGAAATAGCTGTTAAAGCCAGCTGATTCGGTATCCGTTTCAATGGCTACGACAAACAGGCTCTGGGATAACAGCCAATGGATGAGGATAGACATGAGAATAAGTGGGATACTCCAGCGGTATGGAAGCTGGAGAAAATATCGCGAACGCTGCGTGCCCACTGGATCAGCAGCAACGCGTATGCCACGTCTCTTGCGGCCAAAATCACTCCACTCTTTAGCAGCCAGCATACATGTAAAGAGGCCATTGTATTGAAAGTAGAGAAACGAAAAGAAAAGTTGCGGAACGTTGGCGATGAGAATGCTCCAAACAATCATGCTGGGAGCGCTGCCGTCGAGGCCTGAGAAGGTTATTATCGCAGCTTCGGTTGCCGTTCCGATGCCCAAAGACCAGAGGGAGGAAGCATCGTGAGGGCCGGCTAAAACTCTGATTCCCCAAGCTAGGAGGGAAACTGAAACGATGAATGCGGTCAAATAACTGGTGCAGGAATTAGTATCGGGGATATCATGATACCCGGTTACGAGGACTTTCCTCGCTCATGTAAAATGTTTGAGGAAAAAGGTTGGACTTACAGGACCAGGCTTGCCGCCCAGCGACGACCAGTCACGGCTCCTCCTAATCGCTGCTTCAATGGGTACCAGAGACGCGGTCCGGTCCAGTTCATGACGTTACGCTTGATGTGGTTGGAAGACACGAGGCAGCTATCGACCGAGGTGGCATCTGGCACCTTGAGGAATGACTCGATTGCGTCGCCTAGGACGAGCAAAAGCTCTTTTGGAGGATGGTAAGCAGTGTATAGGATGACGCAGACTTTGATAAAGTTGGCGACAATGACAAAAGCCATGACTGATGTGCTGAAGTATAGTTTGCAGTACTGATCAACTGGCTGACTCAGACAATACTTGACCCTAGGGGAATCGAATGGCTGCCAGTCATCTGCATCTTTCTTGACGCTTGATAGCTTGTCGCGGCAAATGTCGTTGTCGCACCCAGAAGTGGAACAGATCCATTCGTAGACATTCACAACACAGTTATCTCCGGGGCTGTAGGATTCGAAAAGGGAATTTGCCTTGAGGAGGGGCAGCCCTTCTAAAGTTGAGTTGGAATCAGGTTCGGTAACGGTGATGAGATGCTTGCGAGATGTTTGAAAAGCTGTAGCGTACGCGCTGATGCATTCCTTGGGCGTCAACTTATCTAGCTGACCCTCCTTCACACCCTGCCGAGCACGATCCCACACATCTTCGAAGACTTCAGGGAGCTCGTTGTAAGAGTAAGTGGTACCGTCGGGGAGTTGATAGTAATAATTAGTTCCCAAATAGCTGCTGGTATTGTAGGGAATTCTTTTATAATAAATATCTTTGAATGCTTTTGTGCTGTTGAGCTGTTCCCAAGTCCGGTTGAACAATGAATCGTTCCCCGAGGACCAGTCAGCAATCGTATAAACTTGGTACTGGACTGTTGACAAAGATACAAATACAGCCGAGTTGTAACTGACCGCTGTCAGTTCAATCAAATTGGTGCGAAGAGAAGGGCCGGAAGGGAGCAAGCAGAACAGGGTGAACCTACAGCAAATGCAATGGCACCGATGATAATACCAGAAGAAACCACAGCACCACTCGGATCCACGGAATCTTGGTCAAATTGTGAACACTTGGAACTCCAATGTCGACCCATCTCCCTTTCAAATGAGCCTTTTGAGCATCATCTCTGGTAGGCGCCGACAAGCATTGCATGCAATAATTGCTCGCACCCAACAGAATTGTGCTCAAGACGTTAATGACTAAATGAATGATTGTGTTTGTTCTTTTGGTGTCGGTGCAAGAACCCTCTTCCAGGATTCGAAGGCCCGTCTTTCCATTGTAGGAAGTTTCAAACTCTTCTTTTGTCGTCGACCAGATTGTTACCGCGAGATTCGTGATGAGGACGATGAATGTGGTTAAAGCGCTTGTGGTGAGGCTGAATTTCCATCCAGACAGCTTCGATTCGCGTTTCGACTTCTCAAAATGTGTTTCTACCTCTGGTACAACCTCTCGACTCGCCAGCTCGATGTCTTCCGTCGACGATCTTTTGATCAATGGGCTCAGATCCTCCTCCCGTCCCATGGTTCCTTCTCCCGTCTGGGGACGTGGCCGTGCGCGATCTGGATTTCGAATTGAGTCGAGAGGTGGCGATTGCAGGCTGCAGAGGAGATGGAGGACCCAGAGGGACTTTTAAATCATGTTTGCAGATCGGCCAAATTCGCGTCACCAGGCAAATTCCGTACGTGCCAGCCACACTACCAGCGCGCGCTGGCAGGTTTTGACCAGGTCAACGCATCTTAGCTCTGACCAAGGATGGCGATCCTACGCCCCTTCGACTAGGGATGGAACCGAAAATCAGCCCTATCAAATTGCCAGGTTGTGCTCCAATGCCCAGGTAGTGGCAGGGATTATCCCCGCAGCAGTGTGGCTCATTTTGGCCTGTTACGCGACTCGTGGATATTTCCGTTGGTGAAGGATGCAACTTGCATCATGTCATAGCGGCGCCTGTTTTTTAGGATCCAACGAATATTCTGCGGGCGCACAGAATGTCCGTGAATGGGGAAGTGTGCATAAAATAGGGTGGGATGATTTTGATGAAGGCTCCGGGATCTAGCATTTAGCGGTTCCCCTAGGGCTGAACACGGTTACGTTGGCGATGCACGTATGACCCATGCAAAACTAAAAAAAAAAAAAAAAAAAAGAAA
>KV875229.1:3016177-3055859 GCA_001879505.1 Calonectria pseudoreteaudii
CATTCTATCACATCTAAGGTGAAACCTGCCGTGGTGTCAACAGTTGCGATGCTGCAGTAGGCGAGAATGTAGAATTCACTTGGAACACTGATTATCAATTCGTAGTGACGTCATCGAATGCAATGATGGGGGACTACATGTAGACCCATCAACGTTGAGTGCCCAGTCCGGTACATGATCTACATACGCACAAGAGTGAGACACTACTGAACAAGTTCGGAAAACGAGCTGCTCGTTCTATTGTTTTGAATCTAATTAGTTTTGTGGCGGGTACGGTGATGGTGACGGCGGCAGTGGGAGTGGGAACAAAGAAAGCCAAACAAAATCCAACAACAAAGAACAGGAAAACCACCGCCAGAGCATGGGAACTAGTCAGATTCCTCTTCCTCTAAGAGCAGCCAATCTCGTACTTCTCGGAGAACTGCAGGATCGTTCATAGCGTCAACCCCGTACAGCTCGGCTGATTCCTCCATCAAACCGAGAACTTGGTCGACAATCTTGAAACACTCGCCTGGCGTTTCCTCCGTCGCAACGATAGCTGCAGCCAAATAGTACAGGGGCTGGAAAGATGTCGGGCCTTGGGAGATTTTCTGCTTGGGGAGAAAGCCGCCCAGAAGAAGCTTGTCAGCCACCATGGAAAACAATCGGTCGTCCCAGCCATAATCGTTTTCATGTTCCTCGACCCATACGAACAGATCCCAAAAGATGCATCTCTGGTCGTTAGGGGCCGGGAGATAGAGGTAGCAGACAAGAGCATCGACAAGTTGTGCCACCTCCCAGTGGTAACGAACGAGGTCGACGGCATCCATCTCATCGGCGGGTTCCTCATTAGTGGTACCCCTCAGAATGGCCTCGACTCGGGTTCCCAAGTGCTCGATCCAGGTGTGGGAGCAATGCTCAAGGAACAGCTGACTCATATTTGCGTGGTTGTCAGCCTCAATGGCATCGTTGATTTCCGTAAAGACTTCTTCAGATTCGGTGATTTGGGAGGGCTTCCCGTTGACCTCTTGGAGAGCCATTTTTGGAATCGGCTGTAACGTGATTTCGAGAGCGGCTCACGTTCTTAAATGATAGCGTGGGAGAGTTTGAAAGGAGTGCTGGGAAACACGGGGCGGGATGGATGTAAGGGGGCAGTGTCGGTCTTTTAATCACCAGTAAAACTTTCGGAGATGCTGGGGCTCAGGAGGATATGAAAGGGTTCAGTATGCACCTTGGTGGTAGAGGTCCACTGGCAAGAGTACATTGGTGTCTCTTTCTTCTCCGTTCCGTCCCTCCTTTGCGGTTCCATTCACCCCGACGATGAACAAGGCCAGTGTTAAAAGGGTACATGTCGTAGTATTGTTAGCTAAAATAAATAAAAGATTAATACCCAAAGATGGACCCTCACCAGTTTGCTGGCTTGTTTTTTCTCTGTGGTTCGCGGTTATTTTGATTGGACCAACCCGTGCAGTGATCGTATGGGAAGATCCACTGTTACAACCATTCAAAGGCTGGATTGTGCTGGCTGGGGTGGCGAAAATGGAAAGACGCCGGAGAAGACGACTGCCGTCTCTCAAGGTACCAAAGTCCAACCAACCACCTTGCAACCAATGGGCTCCTCTCACACCTCAGTGCACCTTTGAAATGCCGAATCAACAACTCTCTCCGTGACTCAAGGTCGGTAATGCGGCCATTTTATGAAATCCATGTCCGTCACAGCCGGCGAGCGTCATTATCCGACTTACTGACTGGTAGTATGGAACAGTGATCAGCACTTGCGGCCAGCCATATGCTTTTTCTTTACGCTGTTTTCCTTCCAGGCAACCGTTAAAACTTGCATCTGCAGGGAGGCATTCCCCACCCGAGAAAAGAACAACCTTTCAACAGTGAAAAAAGCGTACAACCAGCCCCTCTTCATCCGCTCTATCCAAGTGCCCCATCGCGTGCGGGGAAGAAGACTGACCTCTGCAGGAACGAAACCTCTTCTAGCCGTAATGGATGGATCACTGGCGTCCCAAAACAGAAGGACCACGCCTGCCTGCTCCTCAGAGCATCGCTTCTCAGCAGTCAAAACCACATGCCCCATCCAGCCCTAGCCCTGATCTTGATGACTTTGAAATGGCAAAACCTGGATAGCAAGATACTCACTTCTAATGATTAGAGAAATTATTTCGGTAAGTGCTATTGTCGCCACCTCCAATGCCACAATGCTCACACTGTTTCAGAAACATTCTAATATCGATTCACGACCCGAGTGTTCACTTCAGATGCAATACTTCTGCAAACCCCGAATCTTTTGTCCAAGCAATACACCCACCCAGCCTTAAGTCTTGGCCCTTCGTCATCTTCTCGCTCTCATCACATTCCATCCAGCCGACAACCGGGAACAAACCAAGGCATACGGCCCAACCAGAACAAGATATGAGTTGATTTGATGACCAGAACACTCGTTGCATTTCGAGAACCAAGTCCGACACTTACACGCACTTGGGTTTATTATGCATGATGGCACCAACCCAAACACATGATTAGTGAAAATAGCAGGCCGGTCATCATTTATTTTGAATCTTTGTCGGTGGTATTCGGCTTGGCTCTCAGGGGGGAGATTCGTGAAAGAATGACGTCAGACGCAACCGGTAACTTGATGCGATGATTCAGTTGTATTCCCAAAAAACGTGTGCCTACCACATTGCCACATCGTCCTACTACGAAGATTAAGCCTGATTTCGAAGGTAGCGAACCCTCCCACTATTGACATATTCCTTGACTTATAATATCGAGTCCGAACCTTCCATATTTGATGTTGAACCACTGCATCCTTAGAGCATGTAATCTTTTCGTCCTTAAAAAAAGGCCAATTCTTCTTTTCTAAATGCTTCTATTGTTTTTCTTGCGGTTGGTACATTCGGTGAGCAGTTCACGAATAGTTAAATAGCTGGTAGAATAGTTATATAGAAATGGCTTGTTTTTATTCATTCGACGTTGTACTCTGCTCCCCTTCAAATTTCAATCCCGCAGTAATTTACTCAGGTCCCATCAACGCTTTTCTCTCTGGCAGAGAATATCCACCTTAGTTCGCAGCAACTTTCTAATTTCTATATCCGTCTTGCCCTTAAGCGAGTGGAAGCCATGATTGCTCAAAGGGTGCAGAAGCAAGTTCTCGTCATCTTTGATGAAGTCGTCCATGTGGCAAGGCCCAGCCAAGATGATGTCAATGTCTTCCCGAATTTGGTTGCAAAAGCTGTCGAGAGGCAAGTCGTTTACGTCTTCGCCAAAGGGATTCTCAATCTCACGCCCGATGAGGGCGAGGCCGAGGATGATATAGGCTGCAAATATGGTTGCTGGAATAGTGACCCAGTGCAGCGTGTTCCAGAGTTGGAATGGAAGGACGAGAATGTAGACCCAAGTGATTTGGGCAATGGCGATGGAGTAGGCTATGGGCAGTGGGGTGTTTAAGATTCGCTCAGTTCCGGTGAGGACGTCGTTCATTTGCGAGAGCACATTAAGTGCTTGAGTTTGGTAGATCGTAGCTTTGAATGTTCCATTGTCGATAATGGTTCTGATGTAAACGGAGCAGTAGCTGAGAATCTCCAGCGGCACGTTGCCCAGTGCCTTGGTGGACTGCTTGACCAACTTTCGAGGATTCGATTCGACCATGGGTAGACCCAAAGCCAGCCCAGCAACCCTTAACATAGATGGGTCCTTCCACTCCTTGACTTTTGCCTTGTCCGCAATGACATTGAGATGTTTTAGACGCGGCCCCAAGTCTTCGTAGTGTGTGAAGGGCTCCCATCTCAACCTATGCTTAAGGGCAACGGCGTATGTCACAAGCATGTTGCAAAACGTCACCTTGGCAAGCACATCTTCTGACTTGTATTCCTCCCGCTCGTCCGCATGGATCCAAACGAGGCGGGCCAGCGTTTGAGTGGCGAGGGCCAGTTGTGCCCAATACTTGCGTCCTTCCGCATATCTCTCGTATGCCGTCGAGTTTCGGAAAGAAAGCGAAAGACCAACGACAAAACCAAGAACAGTGAGGAGCACAGAGTTGATGCCGACTGGGGGCCGAATTAGTGGAATGTCTGGATTGCCGAGGTTCTGTCTTACGGTTGTAAACAAATTTTGATATGCAGCTGATGGCCGTTGCCCAGATTCCTACAAAAAGCAACGGCAAAATCATAGACGGGGTGACACTGCCATACAGCTGCAGAAAGATTGGCCATTTGGAATGATGGTCCAAGTCTCGGGGCCCAATCTGGAGGTGGTGGGTTAGTGGCGGAGTATTGACCGTACAGGATATGTCATATCCTTACGAAGTAAGTTGCTAGATCGTCAATCTCTTCTTCAGTGTGGCTGGCTTCCATAAACTCCAGGTCCAGTGGGAAGGTGCCGGTGTTGGTCGTGCCGTCCCTTCGGAGTTCTACCATTGTAGCGGTGCAGTCGCTAGGCTAGAGGGCCTGTACTAAACAAGGGTTGGGTGCTTGACGAACTCGTCAGAGTTTGCAGCGAGTATATGGGGGAAAACAAAAAAAAAGAAAAAGAAAAACATGATCTGGCTGAGATAAGTACCCAATACCAATACAACTCATTTAGTGAATATTCTCCCTTTATCAGCGGCTATGCGGGTGCCGGAAGTCTAGGCGAAAATACGTGTCCGCCAATGCCAAGGCGGGCAGCATGAGCAAAGATTCGCTCCCACGTTGCGCATTTATTACGGATGGGCCAATGATGCAGCCTTGAAGCGCTCTGGTTGGCCCGAGTCATCTTGGGGCCCGCGATTCGCGCCCGACCCGGCTCGGTTGCGCCGTCTTGGTATATCCTGGTTGGGCTCGACTGAGGGTGGTAATCCCCATAATTTCTCAAGATACAGCAATCTTGTGTCGTAAATCGTCGTAACTTTGTCTTGCCCACGGGTCTTGGCATAATTTCAGCAAGCAGCTCCGCGGACTGACGCGGGATTCGCCTTATCAAATCTTGGCATACAAAAAAGCAAAAAAAAAAAAAAAACCATTCCCATCGTTGCAACATCACTGTTTCATCAGCGGCAACAGAGTTTACTGATGACTCGTACTGGAGGGTAACTATTGCATCACGTTCCCCAGATGGTTCCCCACAGCGAGGTTGATCGCTGTTGAATGTGCCACACGTGAATTCGCAACACGAAAATCATATACCCATCCGAATGCCCGCCGTCCGTGCGTTTCCATTCTACCGGTTCCCATTGGCTTTTTCGGAGCAAGGCTGAGATATCTCCGCATCCAACATCGATCGGCAAGAACAAGTGACCAGCTAAAATGTCTTGATCACCCAATTTGTGATCTTATTGGGAAATCATTTTCTGCGATCGTATCAAACAGGATCGCGATGGCTCGCATGCAAATCGATTTCGTGAGGTCAGGTCTTGTTGGTGCTTCTTAAAATCCTACGGCAAGGCCTCACCAATTACGCAAAAACGACAAAATACCAGTGAGGCCTAGTTAGCCCTTACAGATTGGCCAAATTTTGGGGTGAAATCACAATAGAATATTATTATACCATGCCATAGAGCATCCAGCCATCGTGCCGATCACAGCCCCCAAATGTATCCGCTCGTTTGCAATACCCGCAGCGGTTGTTTGACAAGCGCCTCATACTTCAGAGCGATGTGGAGGTTGGATTGCTAGCTTGGCCACATGAAGCTGTAGCACCTCTCTACAGCACTCGACACGCAGGATCCTATATTGACTCAATGCAACACCCCACAGAACCTCTCTCCTCTCAGTCTCAGCGCCCGTTTACAGCGTCCCCAGCACCACTCTACGTCATATAGCGCGTGCCAGCATGGCCCTGTGAAGCACCTCCTACGGGGGTAAAATGGAAACTTGATGGAAGAGCCTTGGTGATTGTCATTTTGTGTTGATATCATGGTGGACTGGGGTGTCCGAAATTTTGGTGTGCACAATGATACTTTTGAATCACAATGTGCAACTCGCCTCCGAGAATAAGCTGATGCTTCTTGTATAATCTCAGTTCTCAAATAAAACATTGACGTCAGATGGTCCAGGGGAAAATATGCAACCCGCATTTGAGGGGCGATTGATGGCCGATTTTGAATCACTGCACATCCCTTCATTCCATAAAACAGCACACTGATATATGTCACAGCAATCTGGACTCGGTAATAGAATTCATCCAAACACGCCTGTTCCTAAAGCTACCAGATGATACATCAAATGGAAAAATTTTGAGTTCAAGCCAATATTACCGATAGCAGCTTATCATCACACCACATTTCTCTTGTCAACATCACTAACACGATGACGATTAGGATCTGTCACCAACAGCCACTCCACTGCGTAGCGCCATTTCCTAGTCTAGTGATTATTGATTGATTTCTCCACCGCCACACCTGTCAACTGACTCGCGGCTGGACACCAGCTGGCCTTTGTTCAGTTGAGTAGGTGTCATTGCCCCATACTAAAATCTCGGTTGGAGACATTGTTTCAATGGATATTAAAAAAATGTGCTTTTCTGAAACAAAAAGCAACATGACGTACAGAACGCGACAGCAAAATCGAACCACGCTGAGACCATCGAGACCAAACCCCGGCCTCCCATTTGAGTATCCAGGGCTACAGGGTAGTAGCATTAGGCCATGTCGGAAAACCCTGGTTAATCTTGTTTAGTCAATGCCGACCGACACTTGAGGTAACGAACACAAATAATAACAATGTTTGAAAGAAATGATACACATTTTCAAGGATTAGAAGGTTGTTTACAATGCAAAATGGGGTTTGTGTAAAGGCGGCGGCGCCCAGTGTACATCAACATCAGATTGCAGTAGGAGAGAGAAGCAGAATGGAAGGCCCGAGAGGGGGAATGAGGTCGATTGGACAATGGTTTTTGACATAAAGCCACCATGCATAAATCATTCAGAGCAACATATTCGGAAGAGCCGCATCTAAAAATGGCTACAGAAGTATCGGGGCTATCGAGGCATTCCCCTTTGGAACATTGAGGTTGTCCATGCATTCTCGGCTCTCATTTACCTCCAATACACAGTGATTGGGGGATTCCATACCGAATTGAAATTGTACTTCGGTGAACATGAACAAGGTGTTCAAACACCAATGTATAAAAAATTCGCCACGAATTCGGAGCCTCGGCATCGTCCTTTTTTAATTCTATCTTTCGAACAATCACAGCATTATCACTCTCGAGCCTGGCAAGCGGAAGGCGAATACGCAACAGTGCCGACTACCAAATCAAACAAGGGGCATATTTCTGGAGCCAGCGGCGAGAGGAATATCAAGAAAGACTTACCGGCTGCCGATCATGAGGCGGTAGCTGGCGACCAACCGGTCAACACGCCTTGCCCCCAATGCATATGTATTGTGTGCGAGGGCGAGTGTGGAATGATAGCCGAGACGGCGTGTATGCCGTGCACTATGCGCAATCGAGGCTGTTACACGCGGGTTTCAAGAGGAAAAGCTGATGATGATAAGGCTGGCAAACAGTGTGAAAAGCATCGTGTTTTTCTTGCCTGGCAGTGCAGACTGGACTACCAGTGAATCAAAGCCTGCATTTCGCCATGGCGATTTGAGTATTATAATCGTTTTATATCAATAGTATAATGGTGACGTTAGCTTTTGTGACAGAAGAAAAAAAACAAATGTCTAATGGGCGCTTGCTTAAATGATGTCGTGTTTGTATCTCTTGCTCATGTATCCTGCCTCTGGCTCTACCACCTCGGCGTCGTGTGTCGAAACCGAATATTCCACCTCCTTCTTGATTCCGCCACCTCCCTGGTGGATAATCTCCTCTTGGCTGTTTTCGCCCTGGGTGCTGTATATTTCGTTTCGCGTGCGGCTCACTCGAGTTTGAGCTGTCGAAGATTTGTTTGATCGATCTCGCCAGGTGTTGTGACTCAGGTCCCCGAGTTTGAAGCTGCCGGGCTCGGGCCCGGATTTGTAGTTGTACGATTTCTTGCCGGCGGATAGTAGAGATCCGAGGTATGGCTTGAGCTTCTGGCGGATCCAACTCCATGTCATCGGTAGGTTGGCGATTGCGACAGCGACAAAGGATTCTCGAACGGCCCATTCGGCCCCGGCTCTAGGCCCTGTTTTTTCATCCTAGTAATGGTCAGCATAGATTTTCCGAGCCCAAATGTCTCGAATTTACCTTCAGAATCAAAACGCAGCGGAGGATGCCAGCAATGATGATGAAGATGCCCCCAGAGAACAGGAATAAGAGACTCGCTTTCTTTAGTTTGGGGATTTGTGCACCCCAAACTAGAGGGAGTGGGATCAACAGCAAGTAGATGTCGGTAATAAGGTTGCAAGCCATGGACATGTAGACGTTGAGTTTGTTAACGGCAGGTTGGCAAAGGTCTGCAATGGGATTAGTAATCATAATCGCAAAACACAAACAAAACCTAGACTCACTACCAGGGTAAGGGTTAATTTGGGTCAGTTTGCTCATTGGCTGACAGCTGAAGAGAATACAGATCATGCAGGCCAAGTATGAAACGACAATAAGGGCGTATCCCGCATTTATTCTGCTCCTGTAATTGTTGAGACCGGCCTGGTAGGATATATGTAAGTCTCATGCTTTGGCCATGTTGCTTGTGCTTCCGCTTTCTTACCGTTAATCTTCCGTAGAAGGCGCACATGGAAGCTTTGACGAGCCAGATGACGGTCATGTACATGGACCAACCGACGACCTGATTAATCGATCCGCCGACCCTAGACACGTTAGAAAGGACCAAGCTTCGTTTTGGTGTACCTGCACATACCGCATCCTGTACTCTTCGCTATCGGGAGAGAGAGCTGCCCGCTCCTCGTCCGTCATACCGCTGTTAGCCAGTCCGTGGTAGATCATACCCACAGTGTATGACAGGCTCGTCTCTACAATGTAGGGCAGCATGGTGAACATCATAATGTAGTCATCTGCGGCGAGACTCGCGACGCCTCCTGCCCTCACTCGGCAGTAGACGCGGAAGCTGACGAGAAAGAGGCTCACACCCAAGTAGGTGAAAGCTTCGATGATCAAGGGATCAAGGGGAGCCATGATGGATGAGTTGAGATGTCCGGCCCTTGCTTGGTGATATTTATCATGTCCAACATCTAACTTTTCCCCCCCCCCCAAACAGGGGGCCTTGATTCCTGATAAGTCTTTATACGCGGGGCAGGGTAATCGATCTGGTCTTCTCGGCAGCCCTCGTGTTGAACGAGGCGCCCACAAACTAGGGCGGGCTCGATGGCAGTAAGTCAAGGGCGGTGCAGGGTGCCGCCTAGCGAGCAATGCTCGCGTTTGGCCGGGATCTACCCTCGAGGGGAACCCCGGCAATCATCTCCAGAGTAGGCAGCCCGCGTGGCCACTCAGGCTGGCGTTGATGAAGGATGACGCGAGGACGCCACGGCAAAAACGCCCGGGCGTCGTGTTGTGGGTGTGGCCCATCTCTCCGTCGCTCAAAACCAAACCCACACTGACGTCTCCGTCTATTTCGACGCCTCTTTAGGCACTTTAGCGCAAAGTTTATTGACCCCCGATGGGTGGTTGCTCGGCCTAAGTACCGATTGGCGGGGGAGGGGTCGCTGCCGAGTCAAATGAAACCAAACCTGGGTGCCTCGCTGGACAGCCGTGAGTCGGAATCTAAAACAAGGGTATTAAAGAAGGTGGTGTGTGTGGCGGGATCTCGCAGACCAACACGCAAACCCTGGGCCATCGATCTGCCCCTGACTAAAGCGCGAAGATTGACTATCCCGATATGCCTCCAACTCGGGTGGCCGGTTTGCATCGGAGTCCGGCTTCAGCCAAGAGTCGCAGACTCGTGATGGTTTTAGCTAGTTTGCATAACTTGCACATGGCTAAGCCTATCTTATGCAGTTGATGTGCACGACTACTAACATCCGAGTAGTATCCGTGGCTTGGGCCTCTGTTGCCGTGCCTCAGCCCAGCGGTGATCCTTTTTAGCTGCTGCAGCCAAACGCAGCTCTGCAAAAAGCCCTTGCAGCCAGGGCCTCGCTCTCTCGGACCGCGAACTAATGAAAACACATAGGCACTATGCAACATGCCAACGGATATAACGGAGCTCTGCGTCGCGCCTATTCAATCCTCAACACCGGCGTGGCCCATACTAGCCCTCTAGCAAGGATCGACACCCACCAGTTCAACTTGCACCGGCCGTGTGTGCTTATTCCCCTGAAAGTGATGAGCGGTCGAACTAAATTAGCTGCGGGCGACTGGACCAAGGGAGCCGAGCCACCGCCGAGCTTCATTTCTTTAGTCGCTGGTGGCATTTTTCGCAACGCTTGCATCTGTTCCGTCACAACGAACTAAACCGCGATTGCGTTATGCTACAACAGCGCCATGCCATCGGTATCCGAGCACGCGTGGCGAATTTTCTGCGTCCTTTTTCTTGAGCCTAGACACATGGCCATTTGATATTCTCCCTTTGAATACGAAGACAAAGAGCTGAAGGAGGGTTTATTCCGCTTCCTAGCTCCATTGAGGTCGTCTCATCTGGCCTAAGTGGGTCTTGATACACAAAGTTCTGGCTGGAACTGGGGTAACGACATGGATCAGAGCTGTTTGCATTATCTTGGCTATTATTGTTCAAATTTATTTTGACGCTTAATTTCTTATTCTGAGAAGAATGGCCATGTGGCTAGGTATAGGACGCCCTGCTCGAGACTGTCACTCCTGATACACGGACATTTTGTTGCTAGCAAACCAATCGGTTTTGGCCATCACTGTTAGTTCGCGCCCTCCCTGACGTCTTGAAGATGAGATCAGCAATTTGTGGCAGCTTGCTCTAAACTAGCCACATTCTCCGTGTTTAGCCCGGCAAGGTGAGCGCCCAGCTAAACTAGTTTAGAGTGACGCAGACACCTGCCA
This sequence comes from Calonectria pseudoreteaudii, assembly GCA_001879505.1. Taxonomy (NCBI): domain Eukaryota; kingdom Fungi; phylum Ascomycota; class Sordariomycetes; order Hypocreales; family Nectriaceae; genus Calonectria; species Calonectria pseudoreteaudii. Next base: position 3,027,032 of record KV875229.1, read on the forward strand.
AGATATGAAAACTCCGACTGAGGTGGACGACTAGTGCGGCACTCAGATAATTTGGCCGCTGCATCGACCTGAAACCCATAAGAATGCTACATCTTGCATATTGATAATGCTCGGAGTTTCCCCTCAAGATCAGCATGGTGTTTCCTCAGCCAAGCCGTCCTAATTCTGGCTCTGACGTCTGCACTGGCCTTGCCAACGCTGCTCAGCACTGGCTGATGAATCTGAAAAACCTTACAAGATATAGCTTGGTCACGGGTTGGACGGGGATTTCAATTGTGGGGATATCGTATTGCCGCGTCTGTGGAGTAAACACACCAAGATTTTGGTCTCCTTGAGCCTAAAGCACCTGTAGTATTGTCTGATCTGCACCGAACTCAACTTTAAGATCATTTAGCCACGTGGGCATTCTTTCCATTTTAAAAGAAAACTCATAATAATTTAGAATAGCGCACAAGACAAGGCCGAAGTTCGTCTTGAAGGGAAACTTGTGCAAACCTGGACCATCCCAGTATGGCTCAACCTTGCTATGGTCAGATGAAAGCCTACCAAAAGAAAAAGAGAAGAAAAAGAAAGAAAAGGAAAGAGGGAGAACGACAAAAAGAACGGGCTTCAAATTATCTTTGTTACGAGGTAAATTACTCTTAGTCTTCTTAGTGTCAGCCAGCACAATCCTCGCCATGAACTTGATGCGAAGGCGGGGTTTTTGACGAGAAGAAATCCATCAGCGTTTTTTATTAGGCTTGGCAAAAGACTGTTTCGACCAAAATAAAGACTAGAAATGAAAAGAAAAGTAGTGCTTCAAGCCGGCCGTGTCGAGTAAATCAAGCGGAGGAGAGAGTTGGAGGTGGAACGGTAGATGCTGGTGCTAAACCAGCATCGACCCAGACCCACGCAGGATGGGAAGGTTTGAATCATTAGTTCGATTTCTACTAAAATACTCGGCCCAAACACCAACCCCATGAAGCTAGTGTGTGGTTAAGGCGCGGTTGTCACCTACAATTAGATGGCATATTGATTGGATTGCTGGGACAGACTCGCTGAAAGCAATCACTTGGTGTAAATATGCCTACAGCACTCTGCAGTAGGAGTGAGTAAAACATCAAGATGCTTGGAAATGTATGTGGCCTTTTGATTAAATATTGCGGCGACTGCGGTACCAGCAGTTATCTACACATCGTGAGACGTCACAAACCAAGAGACACAATAAAGTAAAACCACGTGTGTTGCGGGGGATCTTCCCTCTATAAGGCCCGGGCCCGCTGGGGATAGTTGATAGTGGGTACCGGCATTGCAGTCCCCTAATCGCCAGGTTGTAAGAGCAAAAGATGCCCACTTTTGGTGCAGCGCATACAAGCTGCTAAGGTAGCCAGCCATCCCAAGAGATCAAATGTCTAAATCCAAAGTGACGTTGGATGACGAATTCTGGGTTTTCGGCGACAAGGATGCTCTCCTGACTGTCGTCAACGTCGGATGGAGACGTGTAAACCATGGCAATTGATTTCTTTGTATCTAGTCGAAAAACGGCTTTAGAGTCTTGCTGTACGTCCGCTCTTTGTTTTAAAGCTTCAACCTAGTGCCAATCCTTTGTCAAGTCCGCCTCTGAAGACAAGTTGTTCCGAGAAATCGAAATGGGTTTGACAACCGCCTTTATTCCATGATACCCACACAGGCTGAATTGAAGCTGCGCCTTTCATTTGGCTCAACCCCAATCCCATATCACAAAAAGTTGGTGCTGCTGATGTGAGCTGACGCTGGCAGCAAAGAGCTTCCAAACAGATGGCTGTTTTCGCCTCAGTGAGACGCGGGAAGGAATCTCTATTGACTCCAAGCCACATGCCAGAGGGGCTAAAGGTTGAAGGATTTCCTCTTGAGGTTAGCAGGGTGGTTGATGCGTGCGGCAATCATTGCGAGGAGGCTTGACCCTAGAAAGCCTTTGATGGTCATTGAACAATGAACAAAAATCCCGCTGCCTGGTTATTTCCTCGGCCGTGCAATTTCAGGTCTCTGTCGCTCCTGCAATATAGCCACTTAATCAAGCCTCGCCCGATGCATAATCTGAGCCATCACATTCCTTGGGTTGTGTTGTTGGTTGATGGTCCGTTGCTAGTGGGTTGTGGCGCAGCCGATCACTCAGCTGTGCCGTCCTGAAACACCATCCTCACCCCATCAGTGCTACCCCTCCGTTTTCATCTAAACAACAACATCTATCGCGGGATCCGCAGCAATGGCAGCGCCCAAGGACACCGACTTGCCGTCGAGCTTCGTTTCGGCGCCCAATTGCGGCAGCCGCAAGCTCGAGGCATGGGTTGACAAGTACTGCGTGCTCTGTCGGTCTGATGTCCCATGGTCCGATGATCGCGAGAACCCCGGCTGTTCTGCCCCCATCGAGAACCGCCATTCTTGGGAGTTTGACGTTCTGGCCCGTACGACTGACTCAGTTACCCCGTCCCGACGAACCACGCAAGCTCACGAGTGATGACTTAGTTCTAAATCCAGCTGCAGAAACGACTTTTGCGCCACGTGTTTTCGCCGTGAGAACGAACCTTGCTGAGGCCGGCATTCTCAGCGATTCCCACCATGGAGCTGCGTTAGGCATTTCGGTAGCCGGCAAGGTTGTGCGCCGTTTTTCAGCCGTGCAAAAGATCTACGAATCCAACGGTGTGGACACCACCATGCCAATCGTTTTGGTTCATGTCTGTTGCTGGAAAATGGCCCGCAATCGAGTTCCGAATCTTTCCACGCGCACCTTGTACAGACTGGGACAGCAAACCACACGCATCACGCGATTCTACCGTTGGAATCCAATTTTCAAAGAGTATCCCATCGAAGCGGTAGGGATGCTGCCCTGCTCTTCGGGGACAGACGCGTCCAAGTTCTTGTCTCGGTGCTCTCAACTTCCCGTAGAAATTCAACAGGATATCCAACATGAACTAGCAAATAGTTTAGCGGGGTCACTCCTGGCGGCTGAAGAAACTGTGGTGTCGCTTTATGGCCTAGTAGCGAACGGGGCAGGTTCATACAAACCTCTCAGTTGTGCTTTGGTATCCAGCGATGAAGACACAGGCAGTGTAGGTTGGGTGGACGCGGCCACCAGATCAATTTTCGGGCACCAATACTTGCAGAAAGTATCGTTTATTCACCAAAGTAGCAACCAGGAACTGTCAGAGCGAGCGATCAAGGTCCAAATCGACGACGTCTGCGGTGTCGATTTTGTCCTGGGTCTCCATGGCCTTGCCGCTTTCCGATTCTGCTACCCCGGCGACTCTTATTCATCATGGTTAGGGGATCACAAAAATGGTTGGAGTGGAACTTTTCGCTGTAGTGATATCCGATCACTTCGCATTATTCATGATGTCAGCATGTATGGTGTTCACAAACGCATATCTTTTTACTTACCGGATTATAGGACCTGAAGATTATACGCATCGATGTGGACGAGTCGATAAGAAAGGCATTCTATCCGTGGCCCGGGAGATCTTTGTGGGATTCCAAGCCTGTGGTGAGAGAAGATCACTTATTTTATTCCCACGATAGCGGGGGCTGGCGTTCTGGAATTTTCCCACACTACTTCGGCTGGCGACTACGACATTATCTGCCTCTCGAGATTGATGGAATTTATGCAACGGGCATCACGTTTTACATGGAAGAGAAGTTCTTACTCAGCGGCCCAGTCGGGGTCACGGTGTATGGTAAGACTAACCTCACTGTGGGATCAACCAGTGGTTTGGTGATACATTTTTCTTTCCAGGAGGGTGAGCATGCCGTTTCCACACTTATATCTCCTGGAATAACAGACTACGGACCATTTCTTGCTGTAAGTCGCAAAGGACTTCCTCCTTTTAGATGCCTGATATTGAAAGATTGGGTGAATGCAGATCATTACAACTTTTAACCGAGCCGCCTTCTTTTCTCCTGGCGGACTGTCTCGGTCGTACCAAGGGCAATGGAACCATAACGGCTATAAGGAATCCGACAAGGTTATAGGGTTGGTTTTGGAAGCGCCCGCCAATACAAATGGTTTCTTCCGCGACGGCGGATGTGTTACCACACCGGTGCCGCCACGATACGAGCCGTTATTCGCGAATCGCTATACACACCGGTTTCTCGCTCAGAATAAACTGAGTTATGCTTCGTCAGCAAGTTTATCCAATGTGAAAAAGCTCCAGGTAGAGAAGATCGGACGGCGATGTGTTGGATTACGCATCGAGCACTATTCCGGCGCAATCGAAACGTTAGGCCAGTGGGATCCTCACAGATGCACAATCTCCCGTGGAGAAACACTTGATGTTTATGATAGTGCGAAAGCACAGGAACCTCTTTCTGCTCTATCATTCCACTATTTCTCAAGGATACCGGAAACCTCGTATGATTCTTTCATCACCGATATTACCGTTGGCGAAGGAAATCCTGAAAAGTCCGATCGATTCTTGTGGAAAGAATCTGAGATTCGGGTGAGTAGACCCCACCATCGTTGGACAATGCGAGGGGAAAACATAATAACTATATTTTAGGACATCTGCTGGTTATTTTCTGAAACACATGACTACATCGATGTATGTAAACCCGAGATGATTAGTGATCTGGTCTTGGCGGCACCTACACCTCCAAGATCGGTTCCATTTAAGCTTCCATTCTGTTGAGCACACTTTTCGACTGCCATTCATCGTGTTCTTTCAGGTGGCTTTTTATGGCACTCAATCTAGATACCATTTTTGAGCTCAAAGAAAATAGCAAGAAAAAAAAAGACGGGGAAATTGGATAGGAGAATGTATATTGGAGTGGAATCACTGGGCTGGAAAGGCTGAAAACGTTTAGGATGGTCTCTTGGGGGAACTAATCATGATTTTCAACTGGGATAGAATCAAGTTCAAAACAACTAGTGATATAAATTTAAAAATGCGACATCATTCCCCGCTGTTGAGAGCCTGGCATGTATACTGGCGCGTGGACAAACCAACACGCTGAAGGGTGCATCTGCCAGATTTTTAGAAAGCTCTGTTGCCTGGTCCCAGTGGCCGTTGTTAGGATCTTGGCGGTGGGGTACACCGGGCAGACTGGGAATATGAGACTTCCTTTGATTCACTTTCTGAAAATTATTCAGCCCCTCCCCCAAGCCTAGTGACTTTTTCTGCTACCGACACCAGTATTGCAGCCACTTCAGACCGCTCAGGAGTGCAAAAATACCAAATGACGAAACCATGATTATCAGGTGAAGTCTCCGTCATCACTTTCCAGATAGCCAAACTGATCAAGGCTTCAGAGCACTGATGATTTTCTCCGATTTCAGCCTCAACCACGACTGTCAAAGGACAATAACGCACTCAAAGATGTTTCCCGACAACTAGGATACGAGGCTCGATCAGTGTGCTTGGCCAGGGCACTTCGAAAGAATACACATAGCCAACACCCCCTGATTTCTGCACCTTGCGCAAAATTACGTGAGCATTCCCGGAGCTCTGTCAATGTTCGCATCTGAAATACAGGCGTCCGGTGTCAGCTCCCAGGTGGGCTTCCAAAAGGTCCTGGCTTTCGGCCACCAGCATAGACGAGACATGCACAAACTCATCAGTGCCATTTCCCACTATCTGAATCTCGAGCTAGGTATTCTCCGATTGAGTGAGCGTCATAACTCAGTGCAATATAGCGCCATTCCTTTGCTTTTCCCCAACATTTTGATAGAAGCCAAAGGATAATATCTTGCATTTAAAGAAAAAATCGATTTCTGGAAGCGATCCGACCACCGGCCGAGCTTGAATACATCTCACCCCTCACCCATCACCGATGCGTTAGCTACGGAATGCTAATGATACCTCACGACCCATTCTAGACTCTCGCCCCTAGATCATCCTGCCTAGTTCGCGAAGAATTGTCCGCATTGATTGTCCGAACGCCGCTGACATGGCGGCGGGCGCTGGAGGCAATGTACCCCGGAATCTATCGCGTTGGGCAGAACCTGTGGGAGAGCTCTGACATGGTTCCGGATGCCGTCTTGGCAGATAAGCGGCAATACAGATTAAGATTGTAGCATTTATAACCATAATCTCCCAGTGCACGGGGTCAAGTCTTAAGTAATGTGGGTAAGTCTGACATGCATCAATACCCGGTTTCCAACTGAAGGACTGTGCTATTAATAGTTCCTAAACTCAAGTCAAAATGCATCTGGCAAGATGCCATTTGTTATTGGCTGCAATTTGCAAGACCTAGACTTCATTATTCCCTGAGGTCCAAACACGAAAACGCCGCTTATGATTCATACCTTGTTGGGAAATGCTTCACTCTTTTGGGGCATGGCTTTTTGCATTGTGAAGATTCAAGGATATCTCGGTTGCCTCCTTGTAACTGGTGAAACTATAAAGGTTGGACTCGTTCTCTGCTAGAGCTGAAAAAAACAAACAGTACCTCAGACGCCATCACTAAATGCTCAAGAGAATCGGCTCAACCAACTACGAAGATATCACCATGATTTTTTACACCTTTATAATTCTGGCGCTAGGAAACATAGCCCTGGCGGCAGAATGCTCCAGCAACCAGAGACGGACTACGAAAAAGCCGACCGCTGACCAGATTAGAAAGGCTACTGATCTTGGGCTCAACAACATTTGTGGCAACTGGAGAGTGGGCGATGAGGAGCAAAAGGAAAACACATACAATTTTGGCTGTCAGAACCCGGCGCGCTTGAACACAACAGAGCAGCCCGAGCTGATACAAACCTAGATTACCTATTCCACATACAAAGAACCGACAAATCTGTACCGCTCGCCAACTGTCCTGGCGCATTCCACGAAATCATTGACCAATGCGTGGACGGCGCTGGTCAATGGGCCGGCAGTTGGAGCAGCGGAGGCGAATACTACAGCATCAACAACTCCATCTACCCTGCCAATCCACTACTTCCATCAGATGAGGGTGGTCCAGGAGAAATCCGTATTGTAGGCAAGGAATGCGAATTGGCTCAGGAAAAAGGCACCGTCTTTGTCGACAGCGGGGCGGCCCAGTATCTGCAAGATTTCTTGGCTTCTCACGGCGACGGTAAGCACTCGTCCTCAATTCGATACCCTTTCTAGACTGACTCTCAATTTGCACAGATGACTGGCTATTCGCAATGGAAAAGGCCACGACCTCGAAGCAAGGGACTCCCGTCGTTCCTGATTGCGGGCGCATACCCAGCGACAACTGCAAACCGTACAAGGATTGCCACGACTTTACGCCCTCTCAGTTTTATTACATCCGAGCCGTGTCCAATAAGATCAACAACTTCTTTCAGGGCGCTCACGAGGCATTGCAGGACGAGACCATCTTGAACTCGCTGAGCATCAACCAGATGATCGCGGACTACAACCCGGACCTGAAGATTGGCATCGACCCAAACGATCTGTACACTGCAGCTGGTGCTATTGGAGCAATCCAGTCACTTGCTGGTCTCGCCCCCGGCGCTGGGCAAATAATAAGTGCTGGTCTCGGCGTCATAGGCGGCTTACTCAACGTAGCCGCTTCCAACACCGCGCTGGTTGAGCTCCACACCATCGAAGACCTCAAGCTCGAGGCGTCAAACTGGCTGAGGGAAATGTTCCGGAATTCGATTAGCAGCATGGATAATCTGCTCGCCCGTCTGTTTGGAAATAGGGGCGTTGATTTCAATTTGGTTGATGTTGTCACAGACCTTGAGAAATCTGGCATCGAGATGATTGCGGATGATTGGGATCCAGTTGCTAAGATCCTCTCACTTGGCTGGATGGAAAAGGACAACGGCGTCAGCCCCCGAGACATCCTGGACAGACAGGTGCATTTTATGGGCCAGGGACTCGTGGGAGTCATTCTCAAGGCTATCGGCGCGAGGGTTGCTGTCTACAAGGACCTGGACCAGAACGCCTGCGCCATCCCGGGCTCTCAGTGGATTGATGGGGAATGCTATATGCTCACGCGAAGCTGGAACTATCCAACAGGATGGGTAAATATGGAGGAAGAGGGCATGGCCAAGCTTCGGTCCGTCTACAACGTCGACCTCGTAGAGTTTTACAAGAACGTCCGAGAGTGCAAGACTCTGACCGAGACAATCCCAGATGCCAAGGAGCGCCAGAAAGCACATTCCGACACGTCATTCCCGGCGTGCTTCTTCAGCATGGGGTTCCAACCGAATGGCTACTACAATTGCAAGACTGCGAGATGCTGGAGCGTAAACGACTGCGATCCAAACTGCCATGATGGATGCGATATTACGGTTCCTGAGGAAGGTAGCATGGGCCGTACCAATATCAAAGGCAACTGTATCCTCAAGAAACAGTAAACCTGAGTACAACATTTGAAGAGCCAAATTGGTTCGTAGCCTATTTAGCCTCATTTCCTTGTGTACTCAATGATTCTTTATTTGTACATATTTTCTCCCTATGTAGCAGACAACTCATAACATTTGATTGGTTTTATACGGCGTTCCTGGTGTGCATTGCCGAATCCTGTCCTCGTAGTTCAACTGGATATCCACATGTTCAAAGGTTTAACCTCAACATTTCCAATCTGACCCTGATGCATCTGAGTTACGCATATCCATTCTGAGCCAAAGTATTTCTCTCATAGGCCAAGCCAAAAAATCTAGGCACCCACTAAGCTTCCCATCAACGAGGTCAATGTCGTTACGGTGACTGAAGGGCTGCACCCAATTGTTCTAGAGCTGCCGAGGATGGTGACAGCTGAATTATAGAGATATCGATTTCCAACGGCACAGTCTCGAATTGTCTCTTCGGGAAGTCAAAACGGCTGAGAAAAGTTGCGGGTACCCGACAAGTATACAGCCGAAGAAAACCTTTCGGGTCATTATATCGTGTGGCGAGCACGCCCACCTATACATGTTAGCTCTTGCGACTGAGGGTTTATTTTATTGCAGCATACCTTGAAAGACTCCTCTTTGGTCAACTTGGTATCACATTCGACCAAATCGGAGGGTGGTGGTGGTGAGCTTGGGTTTGCGGAAACTTTTCTCCAAGCGCTTCTATCAGGGCTGTCGCCCATCTGCTGCTTTTGAGCCAAAGCCAAGAGAACTGCCAAAATGTATGGATCATGGTCTGGATTTTCTGGCTCAAGTAGACTTCTCTTTCCTCGAATTACTCCCAAAACAGGATAATTTTCGCGAGACCTGTTTCGTCTGAGAGCACGCCCGTACCGCCTATTCACAAAGATGTCTCGCCAATCTTGCAAATCGTCGAAATCCATATGGGCCAAGGACATAGAGGGGGTGACAAAGACGCTGTTTACCCTGATGTGCTGCTTAGTGGAGCATTGGTAGTAAAAGGTGAGTGAAGAGCTGGCATCGGCGAAATGATCCTTTGGGAAGAGAAAGAAGGAGGAAATCAGCTCTCCAAGCGCATATGTTACCAGCTTTTTGTTGGAACGACCACGACGCAAAGCCCTCACTGCCTTTTTTCCATCTCTCACTTTCGAATTGCTTCTGTTAGGGAGTACATGCCGATCTGTCGCCGGCTCCATGTTATCACGGGTGACAAAGGAGCACTGCAACAGGCGGAGGTGCATCGAAGTCCATTGAATCGGCTCTGTGTACAGTCGTTTGCGGTTGTTGTTTAGAAGAAGACCCGCAAGTGATACAGTGGCAGAGCCAGGCTCTGTTTCTGTTTCTTCCATGTCGTTATTGGTGATAGATGGTGTTTGCATAGTGATTAAAGAGCAGCAGGGGAATTCATATTGTGGGATCACGTGAATATCGGCATTCACTTGTGATTCAGTGACCGTCTTTATCGAAATTTGGACCTGGTACTGACTCAGAGAATTTTGAATGGGACTTGGGTAGGTAAATACTTGGGGAGAGAGAAGATGCTCTGATTCAGTTGATGAAGTCTTTGTCCAAGGTGCAGAGGATATGTGAGGCTTGTGGAATGGGTGGTGACTGCGGTGACGATGTTGCCGCTACCACTACTAGTGAAAGAAAGAAAAAGTTACCTTAATTACGGCGAGTGTTTGTTTAGCTATATAAATGCAACATCTAGGATAATGCTTTGAGGGGAAAAATCCAGTACAGAATAAAACAACTCGTGTCTCTGTACATATCCAACTGTCACACAATACACATTTCCACACATTTCTTCTCATCCCACAACTCACCGTACATGGCCCCATGAACATACGCAGGCCCAGCCAATTTCCACGCGATATCGCTATCCGTCTTTCGAACCACAAATGGCACCTTTCCGCCGCGAAATAAAACCACAGCATCACCTACGCGGGTGGATGCTGGCACAATGCTGAGAAAACCGCCTTCAACGCGGGCCAGGCGGCGGTTCAATGTGCGTTCCGTGATGGTGCTGAAAGTACGGTCGTGAAGCCCCCCAGTATCTCCCTGCTGAGATGATGCCCGGCTGCGGCCAATCAGTGAACTTACTGTCGCTGACATGCCGACAGCGCCTTGATACAGCAAACCTCGTGCGCCGATCTTCCGGAGGTGAGATAACTTCCGGGGCCCAGAAAGCACGCGACTCCACTCACGATACTGTGCAACCCGAGCCTCGACACCATCAGGAATGTTTCCGAGGCAAAGTGTGGCGACAAATACATGTAGGGGGTCCTCTTTGGTGGGAGAAGGTGGGTGAGTCTTGTCAAATGCGAACTTCTCCCAGCGAACAAGAGTGTCAAAGTAATCACCCGTGCTGACAAAAACGCTTCCCAACCAACTAGCGGTTGCAGATGCACTTTTTCCTGCACCGACTGAGGATTGCGGAATATTGAGAGGGAGAACTTCGGCGAGGGCGGCGATTGTGCCAATAACGAAACCTGACAGAGCGAGGATGCGATTATCTTCAAGAAAAACGGGCTTATAAGACTTTCCGTCGGCACCACAGGCCGAAAAGAGTGTCCCAATCCCCATCTCATGAAAAACCAACGGCGTGGGTGAATCTGAAGATCTGCTGCTCCAGTCTGGCACCCATGACGGCAAGTTTTCCATCTCAAGTCGACTGCGAGGCTTGTGGTCTGCCATAAGCAAGTCCAAGGTCTTTTCCTGGGCCAGTATGGCGCAAGCTGTGCGGTGGTAGCACTCGTTGACAGATATTGTATAGTCAGGCACAATGCGTAGTGGCTCGTCATCCGTGTTAACGAGTCCCAGCAACGCGTATACCTTGTCCCGAGCATCGGTCGCATCAAATCCCAACGTCTCCCGCAGTAAGCTTAACAGCGTTCCCACCGGCTTGATGCCGTCTAAATCGACCGCATCATGGTTGCGCGAGTAAAAGGGCGCCCATATGTGGGATATCTTGAGGATGCCCCGGTTGAGTATAGCTTCTGGTCGGCCTTGAAGGATTCTTTTATCGAACAAGGTAGCGATATAGAAGCCGGCCAGGAGCTTGGTCCAATCAGTGCTTGTATATCCACATATGACTTCCACCTCGCGACCGAGACACAATTCCTGAAGGACCCAGCAGCGCGTAAACCATGGGCGTTTGATAAGTTGGAGAAGAGCGTCAATCTCCAAGGGGGTAGGATCGTGGTCCGGTTCCATGCCATCCTCCTCCTCTTCATCCTTACCATCCTCATTACCATCATTATCATCATTATCATCATCGTCCTCGTCGTCCCCGTCGTCCTCATCGTCCCCGTTATCCTCGTCGTCCTCGTTGTCCTCGTCGCCCTCGTCGCCCTCGTCGTCCTCATCCTCGCCGTCTGCATCCTCTAGCTTTGCTTTTGACTCTTTGATTTCCTTCAGCCGCTGCCTAATAGGCCCTGTTCCTGCTCCCCACAGATACTCATCTCGATGGGTAAGTGTCGCATCATCATCCATCAACAAATCCCCACGGTGAGCCACCAGGCGGTCGCACATCGGAAGCACAAGTTCACTGTCATCTTCCTCCTCGCCAAGCCATACAATAACGCCCTCCGCTTTTCTATAGATCTCTCGCATCAACCCAACCTGCGAGGCTCGCTCGTCGTAATCAGTCTGGTTGATGCATACGGCGTCGATCCAAATCACGCGATCCCCCTCCGTGAACCGAAGATGGCGAAGCGCTATGAAAAGATTCCGAGTTACGTGAAGTGGATGGCCATTACAGTAGATGGTTGGCGGATCAGAGGCATCTCCCCAAGTGTATGAGAGGGCCTCGTAAGGCGGTGGATCGGTCAGAAGCTCATCAGCAAGCGAGCAGTGAATTTCATCCTCTGGGGAATCGGCGGAGTGAAGTGTCAAAATCCGGAATTTGGGTTCATCCGGCAAGCCTTCAATGCCGTGGTAGATGAGATCAGCCATGGTTGAGATTCACGAGGCCAAATGAGTAAGGGAGAACGTTGGGGCGGCTGAACATGGTCGCTGGTGCTAGTGTTTACTTTCCCCGATTCGCTAGCGCAATAAATCATTGGATCGGGCCTTAGAAGACCCAATGTAGAAAAGAACTTTTGAATTGCATAGAAAGATATGGCTCCAAGATATTGTGGCGAAATAAAAACCAAGAATGAAAGACAGAGTGGAACCAGATTTATCATATAGCAACTTCTCATGTCTCTACTACATCAACCATTCTGATCTCCTGAGCTACCAACATTTGTGCCCATTGGTGTGATGATCCTAGAACCTCAGAGTTTTGTCGTCTCCGTATATATTAGAATTAAGATTTTTCCTCATTTCTCAGTAAGTTTTGAAGGAAGGAAAAACTAGAAAATTTTATTGTCTTGATGCAGTCCAATAGACTGTGATCAACTGATGCACTAAATGCAGTGCTATAATCCTTGGCGATAACCAACAACTCTCTACCCCCTGTTCGGGTACACAGTGCTATCGTGATCTACTGAAGGATAGCACTGTAAGAATCACGATCACGATAAGAGTTTAAAAAACCAAACTGTGGTTGTTGCTGAATATTCCCAGCATGTTAACCTATTCAAAACATACTCCCGTAAAAGTCGCAGTAGCATAGAACCTCCTAATCATTCGTCAATTCCCTTCCCGGAATTGGGTATTGAAATCGGTGCGCTACCCTGAGACAAGGTAGAGGTGGCTTTTTGTTGACCTGTCAATTGTGGGGACATTTTGAAGTATCCGTTATCTGCCATTGGAAACTGGAACAACTGCCAAATGGAATCTATCCTAAGATTAAAATTTTGTGGTGCATTCAAATACCAACTTCCATCTTCCAAACGATGCAATTGAAAAGTGCTGTGAACTGCAATGCCTGTTGGGGGTGGTGATAGGCTAGAAGAAAGAGTGGACACCTGGCACAACCAGATGAACGGAATAGTATGTGTACCTAAAAGTAGGGGTCACGTGATTGAATGTAAGTGGGGCTCTCTCCTACCACGCTGGCCTAGACATCTCAAGAGGACCCAATCCCACCTACGTGTGCTCACCACCACAACCTCCAACCCAGTTGCCCAGCATGAGTTACGGCAAAAAGGACGAAGACGCCGACCTCGGGCTGGTTAGAGTGGACCGCACTCAGGTATTCCAGGAAGGTTCGTTGCCGGCAATTCCCAGCTACCACCCATTTCCCCCCGCTGAAGCTAAACTGGCGGACAGCTCGACTCTTCAACAGCTCCCCTATCCAGCCTCGACGATGTCGCATTCTCCTCACCAAGATCGCCCTTCTCCTCTACACCGGGGAGAAGTTCCCGACCAATGAAGCCACAACCCTCTTCTTTGGCATTTCGAAGCTGTTCCAGAATAAAGATGCCAGCCTCCGTCAGATGGTCCACTTGGTCATTAAGGAGCTTGCCAACTCCGCCGAGGACATCATCATGGTCACCAGCACAATCATGAAGGACACTGGCGGAAGCACCGATGCGATTTACCGACCCAATGCCATCCGCGCCCTCTGCCGAATTATCGATGTAGGTTTCTTGACCGGGAGATGTGCATGCATGCGCCCCCTATATGCTGACCGAATCCAAAGGCCACGACTGTACAATCGATCGAGCGTGTGATGAAGACCGCCATTGTGGATAAGAACCCCTCCGTTGCGTCTGCTGCTCTGGTCTCTTCCTACCACCTCCTCCCAATCGCCAAAGACATTGTCCGACGATGGCAGAGCGAAACCCAGGAAGCTGCCGCCTCCACCAAGTCCTCCGGCGGCTTCTCGCTCGGTTTCTCGACTTCCAGCAGCCAGATCCCCATGAATCACTCGACCATGGCGCAATACCACGCTGTTGGCCTTCTCTACCAGATGCGCTCGCACGATCGCATGGCCTTGGTCAAGATGGTTCAGCAGTTCGGAGCTGCTGGCGCCCTCAAGAACCCCGCCGCCATCGTTATGCTCGTTCGACTCGCCGCTCAGCTTGCCGAGGAGGATCCTTCGTTGAGAAAGCCTATGATGCAGCTCCTGGATGGCTGGCTGCGACACAAGAGCGAGATGGTCAACTTCGAGGCCGCCAAGGCTATTTGCGACATGCGAGACGTCACCGACGCCGAAGTCTCCCAGGCTGTGCACGTCCTACAGCTCTTCCTGACATCTCCCCGAGCCGTTACCAAGTTCGCCGCTCTGCGAATCCTCCACAACTTTGCCTCCTTCAAGCCCACCGCCGTCAACGTCTGCAATCCCGACATTGAGCTTCTCATCTCCAACAGCAACCGATCGATTGCTACTTTCGCCATCACCACCCTGCTCAAGACCGGAAACGAGGCCAGCGTCGACCGATTGATGAAGCAGATTTCAACATTCATGTCCGAGATCACCGACGAGTTCAAAATCACCATCGTTGAAGCTATCCGAACCCTCTGCCTCAAGTTCCCCAGCAAGCAGGCTGGTATGCTTACATTCCTTAGCGGTATCCTACGTGACGAGGGTGGTTACGAGTTTAAGCGAGCTGTGGTGGAAAGCATGTTCGATCTGATCAAGTTCGTGCCAGACTCCAAGGAGGAGGCCCTTGCACACCTCTGCGAATTCATCGAGGATTGCGAGTTCACTAAGCTGGCTGTCCGAATTCTGCACCTCATTGGTCTTGAAGGTCCCAAGACGGTTCAGCCCACCAAGTACATTCGATACATTTACAATCGAGTTGTGTTGGAGAACGCCATCGTGCGAGCTGCTGCCGTTACTGCCCTGGCAAAGTTTGGTGTTGGCCAAAAGGATATCGAGGTCAAGAAGAGTGTCCAGGTCCTCCTTACTCGATGTCTGGATGACGTCGATGACGAGGTTCGTGATCGTGCTGCTCTCAACCTGAAGCTTATGGCTGAAGAGGATGACGAGATGGCAACTCGATTTGTTAAGAACGGTAAGACTTGTCATTTATTGCCCAGACTGTTAAATTCTAACATGACCCAGAAAACATGTTCTCGCTGCCCTACTTTGAGCAGCAACTCGTCATGTATGTTTCCTCTGACGACAAGTCCGCATTCGAGACTCCTTTCGACATCTCTCAGATCCCCATCGTCACTCGGGAGCAGGCCGATGCCGAGGACCGAACAAAGAAGCTGATTGCTACGACCCCCACCATCAAGGCACCCAAGGCTGGCCCTACCAAGACTGCTGCCTCCGGCGCAGAAGCTGCTGCAACCGCATCGGCGCAGGCTCAGAAGTACGCACAAGAGCTCATGGAGATTCCCGAGATGAAGGAGTTTGGCAGCGTTCTCAAGTCCTCACCACTCGTTGAGCTTACTGAAGCTGAGACTGAGTATGTTGTCACACTTGTCAAGCACATCTTCAAGGAGCACATTGTCCTCCAGTACGAGGTCAAGAACACTCTCCCCGACACAGTTTTGGAGAATGTCTCGGTTGTTGCAACTCCTTCCGATGAGGAAGAGCTTGAGGAGGTGTTCATCATCCAGGCCGAAAAGCTTGTGACTGATGAGCCCGGCAAGGTGTATGTTGCCTTTAAGAAGGTCAGCGGCGAAGGCAGTCTGCCTGTGGCAACCTTCTCCAACATTCTTAGATTCACCAGCAAGGAGATCGACCCCTCCACTGGCGAGCCCGAGGACACTGGCTACGATGATGAGTACGAGGTGTCAGAGTTCGACCTTGCTGGCAGCGACTACGTGATCCCCACGTTTGCCGGTAACTTTAACCACATCTGGGAGCAGGTTGGTGCTTCCGGCGAGGAGGCCGAGGAGACGCTCCAACTGAGCAGCATGGGCAGCATTGCCGGTACGTCGGAGCCCAAAGATGCAAGAGTGAACAGCGCTAACAAGATTACAGAGGCTACCGAGCAGCTCACCAAGATTCTTTCACTGCAGCCCCTTGAGGGAACCGATGTCCCCGTCAACCAGACCACACATACTCTCAAACTTCTGGGCAAGACAGTTGGTGGCGGTCGGGTGGTCGCCAACGTCCGGATGGCGTACTCGTCAAAATCTGGTGTCACAACAAAGATTGTGGTGCGAAGCGAAGAGGAGGGCGTGGCAGCACTTGTGGTTGCATCTGTTGCTTAAAATCAGGCAAGCTGGCGTTGAGGATAATGATGTATCGAACAAGGCGGTTAGACATCTGAGAGGCGTGCTTGTCACGGCTAGTAATGCGATGCAATGATCATTTTAGACGGCGTTGTAACGCATCCTGGCACAGGACGCGGATGTCAGGCTTGGATCTACGTGAATTGAACCTCTGTGATTCTAGCGACAAACAAGGTGGCAATGTAGCCGGGGGTCACGGAAAGGGAGCGTTTGTCGCAACGAGCATTGTTTTATCGAGCATGTTTTTGTCTTGTCACGACAGTTAGAATAGGTGAAGTTGGCCTTAAAAGGATGTATGTTTGCTTAGGTGTTATCCTGGTTCCTCTGCAACGTGTTGGGTTGGCAACTGTACGAGTCTCACATCACGGTTGATAAGCTATGCTCTCTTCGCGATGTATGCCACGTTCGTGATCTGAGTCAATGATTGATTATAAGCCTGAGCAGTTTAGATCTTTTGGCAATGTGGCAATGAGACATTTTAGTACACTCCAGGGGCAAAGTCAACAACAATAATCTTTTCTGCAATAGCACCGACGTTCTTGACAACGGCGTGGTGCGCCGCATCATTGTTGACGTAGTGGTCTCGGTCCTCCACAGTCGCAAACTCTGCTACGAATGCGTGAGTGATGCCATTCTAGACTTGTCAGTAAGACCCAGCAGCTGCATCAACGATAGAATTCGTACCGTGCAGCCTTCCTTGGAGTTATTTTCGCCTCCCTTGAAGGAGAGGATGTAGGGAGCGTTGGTGGCAGGGTGGATGCACTTGTCCTTGAGGGCGAGGGTGCTATCACAAGCCTGAGGCCATGATCAGCGTCTGGTCGTCTGTAGCAATAATACCAATATGGTTCCGGATCCTTACCGCCTTGACGTCTTCCGGCGTCACATCGGGCTTGAATTGAAGCAGAACGGTGTGAGTGATGGGCATGGTGACTACGTGAATGACGGAATGATGACAGAAGAAAAAAAATAGTTCAACAGGGCAGAAGGATCAAAGTTCAGAAACGGTGAGCGTTGAGTGTGGTGGTGAAGCATTTATACAGCCGGCAAGTGCACCAGCGGCAAACGCACCACATTTAAGTGAAGGGGAGAATGTTCTAGTTGGACTTAGCCCCGCTGCGTGGAGCTCAGTCGGAAGCTCCGATGAATGGCCGGTGAAATGATTGACTAAATTATTCCCACTAATTCGCTTGGATAGAAAATGGTTCTTGTTAAAAGGACTCGTAGGGAGGTTGATGCAAATCGGAATGGGTTCGGAATGCGGTGGTTGGAATTGATGTCAGTTTTGGGGATTGGTATCGATAGGCCCTATACACTTGATATACAAGGAATAAAAAACCTCCGGTGACTATGACAATGGCTTTTTAAATGCTTGTTTAAGCTTTTCGTATATCTCTTGTCTCTTCCAACATTCACTACTCCCAACACGCGAAGCCACACAAATCCTCTCGCCAGCTTCTGCGGCTGCAGGCGAAGTAAGAGCTTTCCTTAACCGCGCTTGCGAATGGGGTTCTCCATATAAATCACAATACACGAGTCAAACTAACGATACGAATAATCCCATTTCGTACAACTTTACTGTGTTGACATTCTCACGATGATAGCGTGGGGTCGATCGGAAGGTGGAACGGAACCGACGGAAACAGAAGCACCAATCATACACACTCAACACCGTCTTCCGTACGAACCAACTAATACGCAGATAACATTTTCGCACAGATTAACCGGTTTTTGACTTTTAGAATCTGACTAGATTGCATTACCGCCGTCTATGCAGCTACCCTATACACAGCCGCATGCTGACACGGCCAACAGGACACGGGACGAACGCAATTGATTGGCATTCTTGTATTGGGGGTACTATAACAAAATCAGGGAAATTATCGCAGATACAGTTAATTGCATCGTCGGCATCATGGTGGCAATGATACGTGGGCAATTCAAGATTGGTAAAAACAAGGGGATAAAAATATATCCACCATGAACTCTTTTTACGTACATCGAAAAGTAGGTCGCGGCTGTGGTAAAATATTATCAGATAAATTCTAAGTCTAACTACTTGTTCTGATGATGCACATGATTGCATGCATTCTCCGTAACCATTGAACCGAACTGACTATGACTAGATGACAGACATAGACAGAGACCATTGATGCATGAAAGGAAGGGGGCCTCTTTGGGATGGCACGTGACATATGGATTCCTCATGGTCTCGGAATGGATAATCAACATCCTCAGACACAGATCTTCTGTGCTACGTGACACTCTTTTGCATCGGTCATCTTTTCGTGGCACTCTGATAGGGGACGGGTACCCGACGCAGGCCGCAGCTACCCAATAACACTGCAAATATTATGCAGAAGTATCCTAGCCGGATCAACCCATGCAATGCGAGAACTATTGGCCACGATGAGTTGCAGACGGGCAATTCCGCCATGGGGTGACCAGATGATGACCGACTGACGGGCAGGCAGGCAGAAATACACACACCCCAATACGGAACCCGCGGGATCAGCAGGCCAATAGACAGGTGCGATAGCTCAGCAACTATCACAGGTTACAGCCTCAGAACGATAGGTGGCATCTCATCCCCGCGTGGATAATGTGGAGCCGTGAGCAACAAGGTGTGTCATGGACCACGGCATTCGCTAAACCACACCGCCCTGGTAGCAGCAGCTGGTCATCATTTTCCAGGTTGGGAACTCGCCGGTTCTGGGCGCCAAGTGTGGCTCATTTCTCCCTCGTGGCAGGATCAGGAACCCGTCAGAGTGAGAAAAAAGTGCGAATATCAGCAGCAGCAGCAGCAGCAGCAGTAGCCGCGAGCGAGAAACACGGGGGCCTTTTTCGCTTGAGCAATGCGTTGGCTTGCCAAGACGCCATGATTACACACAGCCTTCTCAACGGCGAAATAAATGCACAAGTTCCAATCCAGCCCACGTCTTTCGCTAAGCCTTGTCGACGCGGCTGATGTCAAGATCTGGCATTATCCTTGCTGCTGATCTAGCTGCCCCAAAAAATCTAGGACTTTTTTTTTTCTTCAGGCGGGGGAAGGATGAAATCGCTCACGTTGGTATTGTTCATGTACAAGGGTATTTGAGCTGATGCTGCAACAGCCTTGTCCGGAGGCTCCGCACACAGCACACATTACAACGGTTTGCATCGCTGCCCACAATTTTGGCTAAGCCGTCTTGAACTTTTCCCGCATGCAGGAGCTGAAAAAAGCAGACCAAGTGGAAGACGTAGAAACAAACCGAAACTGGAAAAAAAAAAAGAGCACACAAAAAAGGACTCTGGGCGGCAACCCCCTCCCTCAGCTTACAAGAAGCGAGGCGGCACCTGAAAGTGGGACTTTGTGACTTTTTTAGGACGTATGGGCCGCTCTGTGTTGGGCTCGCGCCCAGATGGCAACTCCCCACATC
Organism: Calonectria pseudoreteaudii; assembly: GCA_001879505.1. Classification (NCBI taxonomy): domain Eukaryota; kingdom Fungi; phylum Ascomycota; class Sordariomycetes; order Hypocreales; family Nectriaceae; genus Calonectria; species Calonectria pseudoreteaudii. Next base: position 3,046,814 of record KV875229.1, read on the forward strand.
CCGGTCCGCGATGGATGTGCTGGAACTCAACCAACAAGCGAGCGGTGAGGAGATGGATGGGCAGGCAATGAATGACCAGGCCCGCACCTTGGAGCGGGCTCTGCTGGTTGGTGGGCAAATGCAAATGCAGCCCTTCAGATGCCCGCAGCAACTCGCGTAAAAAAAGTGCCGGGGGGAACAGGTTTACGCCTAAAAATAGAGTGTCAAGCTATCGTTTTTTTTCTTCTTTCTTGTTCACCAGACGAGGCCCTAGTTCGCTTCTCATGTGGGTTCCAGATAAACAGGGGATGTGGGAGCCCAACCCGGCTGCTGCAGTAGCACCTGCGGGAGGCGGACAACTTTGGGTCTAACTTGGATCGAAGGATGGATGTAACGTGGGACAAACTCGTGGGATTTTCCTTCTTTGTCGGACAGATTTGGCAAAGACCGGATGATCATGTTTGTTCGTATTGTAAAACAGAACAAAAAGTTGCTGCCTCGTAAAGTGACCGTTGCTAATTATAAAAAAATAAGAAACAAGAAAAATAAAAGTCCTGTTACGACGTCGTCCATGACTTTGCTTGCCCCGCATGACAAATTCGCTGCTGATATCTAAACATTTGTGCCTTTCAAGGGTACTGCTCACGCTAACTGGCTGTTGGTTGAAAACAAAAACAACAAAAAGCACCTTGCCCGCTTGCCCGCTTGCTCCATCGCGCCCTGCAACCCATCCAACGGGGTTCGCTCCCTATACCCAAAACGGGAACGTGTGATGATGATGTGTGTCCCATGATATACGCCTTATAATCCCTCGAAAAAAAGTGACGACACAAGAAGCCTCTTGAGGCGTTTGTGTGTGTTTGGTGTTGAACAGAAACAGTAAGGGAGAAAAACATGTGTCTATCTGCAACTGTATAGTTCCCTGTTTGCATCTAGGTACTCTACGTAGTGCTCCAGCACATCGCAGTAGAAGCCGATCTTGCCGGGATCCAGGTACAGCTTGAGAGCACCAGCTAGGTTCTGGACGACAGCGTTCTCGAGAGTGGTGGAGAGGCGCTGGTCGGTGCCCACAATCATCTCGGCGCGCTTGACGTGGCGCAGGTACTCCTCCTTCTCCTGACACAGGATGCGGACGTTGGGGATTGTGGGCAGGCCGTCCTCGTCGTAGTTCCAGGGGGCATCCATGGGGGGAGGAGTAGTGGTGAGGAAGAGGGGAAACTCGACAGCCTCCCAGGGCACCGTGGAGGCGCCCTCCCAATCGATGACACTCAGGATGCGGCAGTCGCGCGGGTCAACGATGATGTTGCTGTGTAGCAGGTCGGCGTGGTAGAGCGGGAAGGGTCCGCTGCGCAGAGACAGGTGCTCGGCGATGGCGGCTAGCTGAGCGGGGAACTGGCTGATGGAAGAGGTGAGGCGGTCACGGTAGCCCCGGTGCAGCAGCTGCTGGAGCTGGCGGCCGGACCAGGGAAAGCGGGCGTGCCGGGCCCAGGCAATAAAGTATTCGGCGGCGGTGGAGAAGGGGCCGCCGAGGTCCGGGAACGGACCGACGGTGTAGGAGCCGTCGTCGAGGCGGACGATGCGGCCGATCTTGGGGAACCGCAGTGACGCCAGCTCCGCCTGCACCGTTGCCGTGTTCTTGATCAGCTGGGCCCGGAACGGCTGCGGGATCTTGCCCTGGTGCACGTCGTACCCGCCGTAGAGGTCCATGGCCGTGTCACCGTACACAAACTCGAGCAGCATGAAGGGTACGCCCACCGGGCTAGCCCCCGTACACTCATACCCGTACACCCGCGGCACAGGGATGTTCGACTTTTCCCGCAGCAGCGCGAGCGTGTCGACCTCGTTCCTGAGGTTGCACGCCACGTGGTCGTGGCTGTGGTGTTGCTGGTGATGTTGCTGGTGCTGGTGCTCTGGGCCTTGTTCTTGTTTTTCTTCTTCTCCTTCTGCTTTTGCTTCGCCCCCTTCGTTCTCGTCACCTTCTTGTTCCTCCCCGTATTGCTCTTGCCCTCCTCTGCGCTGCAGCAGACCAACCCGAGCTACCCAGCGCTCACCATCGTCGAACTCGAGCAGGCGCACAAGGTGCAGACCGCCCTTGTTATAGTAGGGGAGAAGCACACACGACGAGAAGGGCGCGGGGCCGTCGCCGTGCCACTGGGAGCGACGCAGCCGCAGCGCATACGTCTTGAGTGCGGGCCAGTCCACTTTGGGGATCGACGACGAGCTGTTTAGGGACCCCGTCCTCCACTGGAGGGCTGAGATGGGGTTTATTGAGTCCATGTCAGACATGGGGGGGGGACTTATAAACAGGGGAAAGATGAGAGAGGGGAGAGAAAGGAGATGGCGCGGGGTGGAATGGGGTTGTCCTCTTTTTCTTTTTTTTTCTTTTCCGTAGGAAATGAACCGTATTAATTGCTGGCCTCTTTTTTTTTTTTTCCCTCCCGGAAGCGAAAATTGCAAAGTGTGAATTGCGGGTGGGGGGTATGCAGTGGGCGACGCCACGGAACGCACTGGGCTGACAGGCCTCGTGCTTTTTTGATCTACGCGGTTAAAATGAGACTGGGGGAGGGGTCGGGTTGAAAAGAGGGGAATGGAGGGAAGTAGGGAGAAAAAGATGAATAAGAGAAGGATGAGAAGGATGAGAAGAATAAGAAGGAATGATGATGATGGAAAGATGGAAAGAGATAAAGCACGCAACGAGGGGGTTGCTGTTTCCTAATCCGTCGCCTTTCAGTTCAGCTTCTGTCTTGCAGCTCTTGCTCCAATAGTTGGCAGCAGTTGGCATAGTTGGGAGAAACCTGTCCAACAGAGTAGTTGGTTAAATGACAGCCTTGTTTCCCTTGCAGCAGCGCCCCCCTAATTCCCGCTTCCACACCCCCCCTTTCACCACTATTGATTGGATCCGCCTGTGCCGAAACCGCCTACCTTGCTCAAACGGGTAAACGAACAAGAGAGACAGGAGGAACAAAAAGACGCGCCCATCAATCATCGTCAATGCGTCGCGGCAGGAACCAGACGAGATGGAGGAGAATGCTCCAAGCGCCCGCTGCTGCTGCGCCGCCTGCAAACTATGCTCCAAAATGCGACCGCGACAGCAGCCTTTTGCGAATCCGATCCGAGAGTCTCTCTCTTTTTTTTCTCTTCTTCTCCAAATTGGCAAGGGGGAAGGAAGGGAATGGAAAAATAACATTTAGCTCAAATGAAAACAAAATTATACCGGACTTAAAACCAATACCCGTAGGCGTAAGGTGGGTCACACACCTTCACACCTCGTCCCAAAGTAAGCCCGGAAAACCTATATCAGCTGGGAAAACCTGTGTTATTAAAATCTAGATTAGTTATACTATGAATTTAATTATTTTTAGATCACAAAGATTCTGACTTTATAATATAATTATTATTTAAGATATAGTATTATAAATAGGTTAATTAAAAAGTTATATAATAACTAAAAATAAATATATATTTAAAATAAGTAGAAATTATATTTTTAGTTTTAATTAAATTAATTAATTAAGAGTTTTTCTTTTAATTATATATTTAATTTTATTAATTATAATTTATTTTTTTATTATTTTAATTATTTATTTAATTTAAAATTTAATAAGATTATTTATTATATTATAATATATACTTATTTATTATAATAAGATTAGAAAACTTAGTAATATAAAAGAATTCTAATTTAAACTTAATAATACTAAAGTCTTTACTATAAATAATAATAAAATTATCTTTTATAGTATTTCTTAATATAAAAAATTATTATTAATATTATTTTTAAAGTTATTAATATTTTTAAACTTAATATTATTATTATTACTTTCGAACCAAGTGTTATAAGCTTCAGATTCTAATTTATTAATAAACCTTTGTTTAAATATACTTCTTTAATGTACTAGATTTAATAGTAACCTGAGTAGTCTTTCTTATTCTTTAATAAATCTATAGTTATTAAAATAATACTGCTTTTTTAATAACTTATACTCCCAGAGGATTAACTTAATCCTATATATTAAGTCTTTATAGAAGAGGTTCTTAATAGATAGATATTTTAAATGTTTAGTAAAATATTTTCTATCAGCTATTATATAGTTATTAATATTAATTTCTATTTTTTAGTCTCTTATATAATATTAGCTATATAGTAACTAATAGCAAGAGTTATATACCTGTACTGGTTGGCTGATATACTATTAAGCAGGCTATTATTTTTATAAATCATACATTGTTTTATCTCTATATTTTAGTTCATGGTATGTGTGAGTATTTACGATTTTGTTTGATAATAGTTATATGTATGTGTGTGTGTTTAGATATACTAGTCTTTGTGTATAGTATTAGTATGATAATTGTATGTTTATATATATAAGTCTTGTAAGTAGGGCATTGTATGGTTTTATTGTATGAGAATTAACTTTAAAAGTATCTCTGATAGGTTTAAATAACTATAATAGTCTATAGACTATTGTAGTTATTAGACCTTTATAGTCACTATACTATTGCATTGAAAACCATGTATTTAGGCAGTCTGTTCCAAGGTTCTGACCTTGTTAAGCTCCTGTTCTTAGGAACGGACTAGAACTTCACTGATATTAAATATTATTATTATTATTATCTAAGAATAGCCTAAAGTCTATAAATTTAATACTTTTATTACTATTTAACTAAATATTTTAATTTATTATAATAATTAATCTTATAATATAAGATACTTTTTCTTAAACTTAAGAAAATATTTTCTTTAATAATTATATTAATTTATTATTATACTATTTTCTTTTAATCTTAAAATTATTATAGATATTATAGTTATTAGTATCTTTAAACTATTAATTTTATATTAATCTTAGAAGACTATTAATTTTATATAAAATAGATTCTTTTCTCTATAAAGTTTTAAATTTCTTAATCTTTTAAATAATATAACTTTAAGTTATTATTAGCTATTAATAATCTCTTTTTTACTTTACTTTAACTAAGAAAGCTTTATATTAAGCTCAAATATTAGAAAAACTAATACTTATAATAAAATCACCTATTAGTTTTATCTATAACCCTCTTTTTCTCTTTTTATTATATTTTTCTAGTTAAGAAAAGTAATTTACTAAAAATACTTCTCTTTTATAATATATTAATACTACTTCCAAAATAATATTTTTAATTAAGCCTATTACTTAGAAAGTAAATAAGCTTATAACTTATTAGTAATATTAATAGATATTATCAATATAATTTTAAATATCCTGAAATCAACTATCTATAAGTATTATAATTAAAATAATATTGGAACAACAGTCAGTTGAAGGAATAACCTCATAGGAGAGCTAAAGGAGCTCACAGGTTATGGATAATATCGATTACAATACCCTTATCCTAATCATATGACTATTACCTACAATAATAATACTATAACCTTTCTGTAAGGAGTTAGATATAAGAAAAAGCTAGATATTAATAAATTTATTACCTAATTTTCTAGTAATTACTATTGACTTTGTTGTGACTTTAGTTGTGTTATTTAGAATACTAGGATTTACTTATACTGATTAGTCTAAGTAGATAATATTTTTATTATCCTGTAGATTAATAAGGTATTAAATAAAGAGGTATATTATCAAGTACCTAAAAAGATCTAGTAAATAGACTTTATGTACTAACTAGGAATAATATTATATTTATATTTAATTATAAGGATTTTGATTACCTAAGAAAGTATAACTTTTTTTTTGTATTTATTATATAGAAGAATCTTATTACTGTCTTATTAAGGTAGACTAGTAGATTGTTTAGGTATAGGAACGAGTTTAATAGACTAAGGAAACCTAATTACCCTTATACCTGACTATAACCTTAATTTTAATTATAATCTTCCTAAGTTATAATAATGTTGACTGAAGAAGGAAGTGAGATTAAAGTTACTGGCGATAGTACTCTAGATACCTCCTCTTATACCGATTATAACAAGGTATATATTTTTGATGCCTATATCTATTTCATAAGTGCTATCAATATAGTCAATCTATAATATATCTTTGATATATTTGTTAATCAGGTAGTAATCTATTACTTTATTTAAAAAGATTTCTTTTATAATCCTAAAGAGAGACTAAAAGAAGAAATAATATAATTCTTACTTAATAACTGATATAATTTAAATGAATTCTAAAGAGTTATTCCTGATATTAGAGTAATAAAAGTTTTAATTAGTAATTATAAATAATTTATTGTATTATAAAGATTAGGTAATATATCTATTAAACTGAATATAGTAAGAGTAAGAGAAGTAATTATTATATTTAGAAGAAGAACTTTAAATGAATTACTTAGAATAATAGATATAACCACTCTATTTAGGATTATATTATTCTATATTATACTTATTAATATTCTATTCTTTCTTTTACTATAAGATATAGACTATTTAAAGATTTATTTCTATAATCTCTATAACTATTTTAAAAAAAGAGATATATAAGTATTAGTTATATGAAAATAGGGGTACTTATAGTAGTTCTTTAGTAATGAGAAAATACTTATATAGTATAATCTAATTAATAGTGAATTTTATTAGTTATATTATTACTTTAGTTACTTATTAGTAAATTGATTTTATAATCTATTAATAAGAGCTAGTTACTTTGTGGAATAATAAGTTATTGAGAAGTTAATTAAGATCTATTATAAATATTAATTTTATATAGAGGTATTGTAGAAGTTTAAATTTACTATTTATAATAATTATAAGTTTAACTATTAAGTTATTATAGATATTATATATATTAATAGTAAACTAATACTCTATATTATTGATAAGATAATTATATTTAATATTATTTAGTTTCTTGTAGATATAATATTATTAATAGTATAGAGAACTCTGAAAGTTTATTAGATTGATATATATATTAGATTGCTTGATTAGCTAATTATTAACTTTAGTAAGAATTTTATTAGTTAGGAATTTTGCTAAAAAGTAAGACTAAGAGGTATAATTATCTTAGTTATATTAGTAAAAGCTTATAATTTAGTTAGAAAAGTTAAAAGATATTATATATCTATCTAATATATTTATAATATTCTTTACTAAGAAAACCTATTAGTAAAGTAAAAAGAAATCTTATAAGTAATAGTAAAAGTAATAAATAATATTACTAGTCCTAATAGTTTTATACTAATACTCTTAGTATTTAGATTATATTTATAGATAATATAAGACTTTAAACTCTTACTTAGTATAATAAAGAGAGTAAAAATTATCTATAAAATAATAAATAAAATATATAAATTATATATAAAGAGATAAGTAAAAGATATATTTATTATTTATAATAGTTCTAATATAATAGCTATATTAAATCTTCTTTTTTAATTATAAGTTTATATATACTAAGAAAAGGAAGAATAGATAAGACTATATATACTTATTACTATTAAGAGAGAAACCTATATTATTGATAGTTTTTAAAGAATATTAGAGTTCTATTTAACTATTATTAAGCCTTTCTTTAAAGATCTTAATAATAAACTAACTCTTTCAGAACTAGTAAGTATATTATCTATAGAAGATAATTTAGAAGACAATAAAGATCTTACTTTTAAGTCTAAAAGTCTTAAGTTTATAGAGAAAAAGAAAAGAGAAAAATCTTAGAAGAATCTGATTATTATACTTCTACTTTAACTGATTGTTAAAAGAGGTAAAGGTTAATTCTATAAAAATCTTATTATAATAAGTAATACTTATTTTTTTGATTAATTTGAGAATAAGACTAAGTATTATAAAGTGTTTATCTTAGCTAAAGAGAAAGCTAATTTAAAGTTAGTATTAGAACTCTGAGAGAAGAAGATTATTATAACTTTAGGTAAATCTTTTAATATATCTATAATAAAAGAGATTAAAAGATTAATTTAATATAGTATATTTGAATTTATCTTATTTAATAAAAAGAAATATAAAGGAATTAGAATCTTTAAATTATATATTATTAATAAGATTAAAAGTAAGATAATTAATAAACTATATAAGAAATTATAATTAGTAATCTAAAGATATACTGACTAAAGCAAAGAAATAATCCTTATCTAGTTACTTATAATATAATAGTATAGTCAGAAATTAATCTTTATATTAACTCTATTACTTATTAAGTATAATATCTATATTTAGTTTTAAGATATTATCTAAGTATATATATAATCTAAAATAAGATTAAACTAAATTATACTAGTATACCTACTAAATAATATTTAATATAAATACCTAAAAGATATAATTATAAAAGTAATAATACTATTCTATAAAATCCCAGAAATAAGAAACTACTAATAGATAATATATTATAAATATTATTTAAAGAAGCTCTAGATAATTATATTTATATTTAACCTATACTTATTAGTATTATTAAAAGATAATTTTGGTTTTACAGTTATTAGAATACAAACAAATAATATAATAAGAGCCTCTAATAAGATATTTTTCTAACTAAAAAAGAAAAAACTTAAGAAAGTTACTTTTAAAGCTAAACTATAAGAGGTTTTAACTATTAAAAAACCACTTATATTTAATAATACGATTATTACTCTATCTGAAAATAATAGTATAATTATATAACAGAAAAGATAAGGTAAAAAGATTAAATTAATTAATACTAAAGACCAAACTATAACTAAAAAGAAATATATAGAACAGTAAGTTTAAAGAGTATATATTACCTCTATTTACTAATTTAAGGCTTATTATAACTTTTTAACTATAGTATAATTCTAAAACCCAAATAAAACCTAAATCAAGGCTTTGAATAAATACTTTAAATAGTAAGTAGATAATCTTAACTATAGCCTTATATTTACTTTATTTGATTTATTAATTATAAAACTCTTTATATTTATTAATAGTACTTTTATAAATAATACTAATCTTTTATTATAACTTAGCTTTATAATAATTATTGTAAATAAATAAATAAAAGATAGAATATTTATAATAAATAAGAATATTATCTATTATAGTTCTACTAAATACTAAAAGATAACTTAAAGTATTCTAGTATTAGAGATCTATAATATA
>KV875229.1:3066133-3146573 GCA_001879505.1 Calonectria pseudoreteaudii
TACGAGTAAGTGGAGGAGCAGGGAACCAGGGAAGCAGCAGCAGACAGAGCGAGGAGGAGGTCTTGTGCTCTTTCGCCTTCTGCTGCCCTCACGTCAGAACAACAAGGAGAAAGGAAGAGAAGAAAAGAAAAAGACCCAATTGTAACATGCCGGCAGCGTTGCATCGACGTTCCCAAAGACGTACGATGGGGAAAATCCGTGCATTAGCCGACGGTCTGGTTTGCATATCCCACAACAACGACGTCACTTCGCTCACCAAAGAGACGGATCGGTTTTCCACCCCATCGACAAGGACGACGGTCCCAATTCACCGAACACCTCGCAACTCCATAGGCCGCATGTTGGTCAGCCTGCATATGACAACATTGGGAAATACGAGTATTCTTAGGTACCTGGACCCATGGGAGCACCAGCACCGCCTTGGGATAGCTGGGGACAACGATGGCGGTGGTGGTGGTGGTGGTGCTGCTGCTACTGTAAATAGCGAGACCGCCTTTCTCCACGCTTCAGAGGCGAATCTGTATAAGGTCTAGACGTTCGCCCGGCTTCAACAGCTCCTTTCTCCTCTCGTTACTGCTCTCCATCTCACTCGCTGTTTCGACAAGTTCATCCTCTGTTTTCCTTTTCTTCTTCCTCTTCTCCAGCTCTGTCTGTTCACTCGCTGCTGCAGCTTCTGCTGTACAACACCAACACCAACACCAACAACCCCCCCCGTTCGTTTTAGCAAACGCAATTCTTCCCGCTCGTTGGTTCAGTGATCAGCATGCGTTCGCTATTCTCTTTCCTCCTGGCCGGGGCCCTGGTCTCGGCGGCTCCCAGTTTCCCTCTCGCGAGACAGGCCCCTGTCTTGATACCACGTGCCAACTCGTCGTCGTCGTCTTCGGCGTGCTCTGGCAACACTCCTTCTACTCGCTCGGAATGGTGCGAATACTCAATTGACACCGACTGGCACATCCAGTCGGTCTCGACGGGTAAAACCAGAGAGTACTGGCTGGATATTACGGATGTCGTCGTGAGCCCCGATGGCATCGAACGGTCCGCCATGGCCGTCAACGGCTCCATTCCAGGCCCGACCATCTTCGCCGACTGGGGCGACGAGGTCGTTGTCCATGTTACCAACTCGCTCACCACATCGCTCAACGGCACCAGCATCCACTGGCACGGCATCAGGCAGAACCACACCTATGAGAACGACGGCACCTCGGCCATCAGCCAGTGCCCCCTCGCCGTTGGTCACACCCAAACCTACAAGTGGAAGGCCGAACAGTACGGCACCTCTTGGTACCACTCGCACTTCGCCCTCCAGGCCTGGCAGGGCGTCTTTGGCGGCATCGTCATCAACGGGCCTGCCACCGCCAACTACGACGAGGACCTCGGCGTCTTGTTCCTCAACGACTGGAGCCACAAGACGGTCGATGAGCTGCACCACCAGTCGGCCACCGGGGGCCCACCTGGCTCTGACAACGGCCTTATCAATGGCACAAACGTCTTTGTCAAAGACGACAATGTCACCGTTGTTGGAGAGCGCTTCACCACAAAGTTTGATGCTGGCAAGAGCTACCGCCTGCGCCTCGTTGGCGCTGCCATTGACACGCACTTCAAGTTCTCCATTGACAGCCACACCATGAAGGTCATTGCTGCCGATCTGGTGCCTGTCGAGCCCTACGAGGTCGATGTGATCAATGTAGGAATGGGTAAGTTAAATCCCCCTGGCAGCTTGCCAACTCTCCAGTTGCTAACCATGTGAAAAAGGCCAACGATACGACGTCATCATTGAAGCAAACCAGCAAAACGTCGCCGACAACTTCTGGCTCCGCGCCGTTCCTGCGTCCGCCTGCAGCAGCGAGAACGCGCAGGCGACTAACATCAAAGGCATCGTCTACTACGGCGATGAGCCGTCCGAGCCCGAGACGGAGCACTTTGAGCTCGGCACCAGCTGCGACGACGAGAGCCCCTCGCTGGTCCCCCACGTGCCTCACTACGTCGGCGAGGCCAAGTGGAAGAACATTGAGGATGCCTCGCTCAGCAAGAACTCGGCCGGCTTGTGGAAGTGGTGGATCAACAGCACCACCATGCACGTCGAGTGGGGCGACCCTACCATCTCCTCGGTGCTCAAGGAGGTCACTCACTACGACGCCGAGGACGCCATCTGGGAGTTTGAGGAGCCCGACCAGTGGGTCTACTTCATCATTGAGAGCGACATTGCCATCCCGCACCCCATCCACCTCCACGGCCACGACTTCTACGTCCTCGCCCAGGGCACCGGCAACTACACCGAGGGCATCTATCTCGACCAGAACAACCCGCCCCGCCGCGACACGGCCTTGCTGCCCCCCCAAGGTTACCTCGTCATGGCCTGGAAGACGGATAACCCAGGCGCCTGGCTGCTCCACTGCCACATCGGCTGGCACATGTCCGAGGGCTTTGCCGTCCAGTTCCTCGAGCGCCAGTCCGAGATTCCCGGCATCTGCTCCAAGCCCTACACTGATGACCAGTGTGCCGTGTGGAACCAGTTCCAGACTGAGCACGGCATCCATCAGTGGGATTCCGGCATTTAAAGAAGAGGATGTTATTAATGACCTAATGTTTCTCTCCTCTTTGTTCTTTATGCCGCTGTTTCTTTCTTCTTATTCTTCTTTTTGGTGGAAATAATTTGGGAGTTTTTTTCTTTTTTTTTTTTTGCCATCATCCGTCAAGATTTCATTGCTGTTTTGTACATATTCATCTTTTTTGTCCTGACGTCTTATGATGATGCATGATGAGTTTTCCTGTTTTGGGAATATTGTTCGTTTTTGGGAAGGCTGCGATTCACTTTCATTGATGCGCTCGCGCAGTTTATTTAGACATGACCCCTTTTCTTCCTTTTTTTTTCTTGTTCTAAGAGCAAAGAAAAACAAAAAACGGGTATTGGTAATGATAGTATATACAAATGATGACTTTTTATTCACTCTCACATCTCTGCTCTGTCGTGCAATTTCGCTCAAAACACCATCTTGTCCCAACTACCATTGAGTTCTTACTGTGGCGGCGGCGTAAGACGAGCACCGCAGGCCGGCAATCGAGATTGGAAACTCGTCAATGCTCATCGGGGGCGGGCACGCCGATGCGACGGCCTTGATTCGTCTCGTCTCGTCCTTTTGCCTTGCCTGTGGTCAGCAAAAGCTGCCCAGCGCCTCATGCGGACCAGACCCATCTGGGGGCCAGAAAGAGGAGAAGGAAAGAAGGTGTGTAAGATAGGGCGGCATGATGGCTGCAACCTCTACATAGAGCCCCCCCCTGCTAGGCCAATGCTTGGCTGCTAAGCTGTCAGCCCAAAAGAGTCAGAGTAAGACGCCAGGCGGGGTAAACAAGGGAACACCCCCCGGGATGTGGGGGATGCTTGATTGGCGGCCGGGATGTGTGCAAGCCCGTGTCATCTTGTAAGTCCGGGGGGAGGATCTGTCAAAGCCATGGACTTTGGCCATGATTTGCTGCGCCAGGGTTGCAATTCAGCATGCCACTGGGGGGGGGGGGCTCTGTACAGTATCCGCCCACGGCCGTCAGATTGTGGGACCATGCGAACATGATGAATTGCTTCGCTGTGCACTGCTGCAGTTGCAAGGGGGGGCACGGCTTTCGAGAAAGAAAAAAAAGGTCATTCAGCTAGGTCTTGGATCCTCCTGGCTTGCATTCAGATGGCACTGGTTTGATGCATTGCTACTCAGGCGGTGTGAATCATTATGCCTGCGCCCTTTCCATGCTGGGTGCATACGCGCGGGGCCGGTGGCAACTCTGCAATGCAAGTTCATCATGTGTAGTGGATTTTTCTTCTCTTTTTGTTGTATTACTTTAATCTGAATGCGCTTCCCGCGTATCCGCACCTATAGGTATGCGCGGTGCGTCACATGGACGTTGCCCGTGACCACAGTCTTTGTCTGCAGATAGTCCTCAATTCCGTACTTGCTTCCCTCCCGGCCGAGGCCAGACTGCTTAATTCCTCCGAATCTGCAAGAAAAGATAACACGTCAGTGGGTTTTTCTTCCTCTTTTACTTTGCTGCTTCTTCCTCTAGCTTCTATCTCGTGCGCTTGGGTGGCGTAGGAGCGGAGCTCAGGAGAGGGGGTAGGAGCACTTACGGAGCAGCAGCATCGGAGATGACGCCCGTGTTGATGGCCACCATGCCAAACTGCAGTGTTTCTGTGAATCGGGCGGCCCGGTTGAGGTCCTGTGTGAAGATGTACGAGGCCAGGCCCACGTCGCAGTCGTTGGCCGCCTGGATCACCTCGTCCTCGGTCTCAAATGTGAAGATCGGCGCCACAGGGCCAAAGATTTCTTCCGTCGTGAGGCGCATGTTGGGGGTAACGTTACTGAGAATCGTGGGCTGAAAGAAGTTGGGACCTGCGAATGTCGAGTGTGGTTGTCAGTCATCCGTTGCTGGTTGTGATGCGGCCGCGATGCTGAGGAATAAACTTACCAAGGTCAGTTCTTCTGTTTCCTCCAATTTCCACTTTGGCACCAAGCTTCACGGCGTCCTCGACCAGGCCGGCAACGCGCTCGGCGGCAGCAGCGGTGACGAGGGGTCCGTGAGTGACCTTGTCGTCAAAGCCATGGCCGACCTGGAAGCGGCTGACGGCCTCCTTGAGCTTGCGGATGAACTCGGGGTAGATGCCCTTCTGGACAAAGATGCGGTTGGAGCAGACGCAAGTCTGGCCTGAAGATTTGAACTTGCTCACAATGGCGCCGAATAGGGCGAGATCAAGATCAGCGTCGTTAAAGACGATGAAGGGGGCGTTGCCACCGAGCTCGAGGCTGAGCTTCTTGAGCGTGTCGCTGGACTGGCGCATCAAGATCTTGCCCACCCGAGTGGAACCAGTGAAGGAGATCTTCTTGACAATGGGCGAGTTGCACAGAGTCAGACCAATCTCGGGGGTGTTGTCAAGCGCTGAGATGATGTTGAAGACACCGGGGGGAACACCAGCCCTCTCGCCCAGCACCGCAAGTGCGGTGGCCGAGAAGGGCGTCTCACCGGCCGTCTTGACAACAACGGTGCAGCCGGCAGCGAGTGCGGGCGCGAGCTTTCGGGTAATCATGGCAGCCGGGAAGTTCCATCTAGAGGGGAAGTTCAGTCAGACCAAGTGGTCTTTTGGAAGAAACGAGTCGTGAACGGGGTTGCTTCAACTTACGGTGTAATGAGACCACAAACACCAACGGGCTCCTTCAAGACCTGGGTGCGGAAGCCAGGAGAGCTGTGAGGGATAACATCACCGTAGACGCGGGCACCCTCCTCGGCGTACCACTCGAGGAAGCTGGCAGCAAAGATGACCTCGCCAGCGGCATCGGGCTTGGCCTTGCCGTTCTCCCAAGTGATGAGGGTAGCTAGATCTTCCTTGTTCTCAATCATAAGATCGTACCAACGGCGGAGAATGCGGGAGCGCTCTCGGCCGGTGCGCGATCGCCATGCGGGGAACGCCGTAGCGGCAGCGCGGATGGCCTTCTCAGCATCCTCAGGGACGGACTCGGGGGCAGATCCAATCAAGAAACCGGTGGCCGGGTCTGGGTGAGTGCAGATGTTAGAAGGCGTCTTTTTTTTTTCCTTATTTAAGATTGTGCCAAGGTGAATTGGATTGGGGCGAGAAAGGACAAAGTCTTTACCTGTGACATCAAAGCGCTTGCCAGAGACTGACTCCTGCCACTCGCTGTTGATGTAGTTCTTGCCCACCAAGAGGGACTGGTCCTTGAGCTGTGGGGTAAAGGACGACATTGTGGATTCCGTGACTAGTATGAATGGGAGACTGGAGAGCGGCTTAGTCGAATGCAAGGGGCATCGTAAGATATAACAAAAAACTGACGGAATAGACTCAACCGAGCGAAGGGAGGAGCTTGCGTCTTCAAAGCCCGCGGCTCTCGTCATGAAGCCTTACAGCGTTCTCATGTTGACTAGGGCCTATGCTAGCGGCGACTTTGGCCATGGCGCCGCATGCTGCTGCGTTCCCGGCTCCGGGGCAGGTGACGGCGAACTCGGAGGGACAAGAAAGCATGACGATCTCGGAGCCGAAATTTGGATAGGATTGGCTGGAGACGAAAAAGAAAGCCTGCGATAGAATCGTCTCGGTTTGTCAAGAGGGTCACATGGGTTGGTAAAGTGCCAGAAGGGAACTGACCGCATGAATGACTAAGCGATATCGGGGGTGCAGAGGGCAACAGGTCGTGTCAAGCGAGGACCCCGCAAAGCTCATGCAAGCCTCCGATGGAAGCACGGCCTGAAAGAAGCATCGCTCATGGCGGGGTTGCAGGTTGTGGATCGTCGCGCGCAGATGCCCGGAACCGAGATCGTGTTGTTGTCGGGGCTCGGAAGCGGAAGGTCTTAGAGAAGGCGCCGCTAGTCTATCAGGTCTCGCTTCCTCTTGCGCACTTCTCCACCATCATGATACCGCCCTGGGCCAACCACCCAGGTGCTGTGCTATCATGGACACTTGGTCGCTCGGTTCCTAAGATTGTGGACCGATGGCCAGTTCGAACTGTCGGTCGAGCGCCCGATGACCGTGTTAGCCGCATGAGAGTGCGTCGCTGGGAAGGCTTGCGCGGGCCATTCAGATGAAGATAAATGACAAACGGAGCCCGGCTCAAAACATGGAGGACAAGAGACTTTGGTTCATCACAGATCATTCAATTTAATCCAATTCGACTTCTCGAGTCTCATTCTCCATTTCTTATTGCCATTGAACCTCTTCTTCACCCAGCTGACCATCTACACCATCGCCATGTCCAAGGTCGTTGAGACGCTCGACCTGTCCAACACGGCCGCCGCCTACCACGCCGCGGCCACCGTCGCCACGGCTGGCAAGCTCGTCCACGTCTCTGGACAGCCTGGCTCGCTCAAGGACGGCACCGTTCCCGCAGACTACGAGTCCCAGATCCACCTGGCCCTCTTCAACCTACGCAAGATCATCGTTGCCGCTGGCGCCACCGTCAACGACGTGGCCAAGCTGACTCTCTTGATTGTCAACTACGACCCCAACCAGCGCAAGCACACCCGCCACATCCAGAAGTTCTTGGCCGGCCACCGCCCCGCCATCACCCTCGTCCCCGTGTCCCAGCTGGCCGTTCCTTCATGGCTCTTTGAGGTTGAGGCTGTCATTGCCGTTCCAGAGGCTCCTCCGGCCCCGCTCGCCCTGCCCGCCGCCAGCGAGATTGCCGATGTTGTCATCATCGGTGCCGGCCTCGCCGGTTTGACGGCTGCCCACGATGTTCTCAAGGCTGGCCTTTCGTGCATCGTGCTCGAGGCTCGCGACCGTGTTGGTGGCAAGACTTGGAGCAGCCCAATTGACGGCGGCAATGGAGTTGTCGACCTGGGTGCCGCCTGGATCAACGACACTAACCAGAGCAAAGTATACGCGCTGGCCAAGCGATACGGCGCCGAGGTGATTGAGCAAAACACAACCGGCAATGCTGTCCTTGAGGACTTTGACGGAAAGTGCACTCCTTTCCTCTACGGAGAGACTCCCAGGGTAAGTTGGCACCACACACACACATCTATATGCATGAAACGGACATGTAGCTAACATAACTTGACAGTTTGATGAAGAGACCCGCAAGCACCTCGTCGAGATTCGAGACATGTGCGAAGCCGACTGCCAAGCCCTCGATACATGGAAACCCCGTGACGCATCACTCGACTCACTCACCTTTGAGGCATACCTGCGCTCTCGCGGAGCCAGCGAGGTGGCCGTGGCCACAGGCATGGTCTGGACCCGAGCCATGCTGGGACAGGACCCCAAGGACATATCCGCCCTGTACTTTCTCAACTACTGCAAATCTGGCGGCGGCCTGCTGCAGATGCGCTCCGACCGCAAGGACGGCGGCCAGTACCTCCGCATCCGCCAGGGAACTCAGGTCTTCGCCCTGGGCCTCGCTGCCAACCTGCCAGCCAATGTTGTCCGCCTCAACAGCCCCGTCCAGGCCGTTGTTCAGGAGGGCTCGCACGCCATTAAGGTGCAGGCCGCCGGCGTCGTCTACTCGGCCCGCAAGGTCATCACTACAGTTCCCGGCCCCGTGCTCAAGACCATCAACTTCTCTCCCGCTCTCCCTCCCGCCAAGCGTGCCTGGTCCGAGTCTACCAGCTACGGCTACTACACCAAGGCCATGATGGAGTTCAAGAAGCCCTTCTGGGTGGAGAAGGGCTACTGCGGCCTGGCACAGTCCTTTATCGGCCCCGCCAGCGTAATCCGCGACACCAGCAGCCCCAAGGACGCTAAGTACGTCCTGACTTGCTTCATGGGCAGCGAGCCCGGCAAGGCGTGGTCCACCCTCGACAACGCTGGCCGCGAGAAGGCCCTGCTCCAGCAGCTGGGCAAGCTGTTCGCCGTCGACAACCTCGAGGAGCAGTTCATCAAGCTGCACACGTACGAGTGGACCAAGGACCCCTACTCGGGTATGGGCTGCCCCTGCACGGCCCTGGGCCCCGGCGTGCTCGACTCGCTCGGCGGAGACGGCCTGCGCGAGCCCGCGGGGAACCTGCACTTTGCCGGGACCGAGACGGCCGGCGAGTGGAAGGGCTACATGGAGGGCGCTATCCGCAGCGGCGAGCGCGCTGCCTCCGAGGTCGTCAAGGGTCTTACTGCTGGCGTTGTGTCTCGCCTGTAGTTTCCTTTTGTACTACGGAACGAAAAAAAAATCATGTCATTTCTAGTCTTGTGTGTGTTTAGAGCGTATGAGTTTTGAAAGTAGCATAGAGAAGAAAAATATTATGCCAAAAAATGAAGTTTCATGTCATCATTTTTTATGACTATTACCACATTTGTGCAGGTGAAAAATAATTCGTCCTTGTGAGTGAATCTTTCATGCGCGGGTGGCCTGTTTTCAACTGCCGACGTGGGGGTTTGCTGCATGTTTGCTGGGAGAACCTGGTGCATGTTTGCGCAGGTAGTTGCGAGATTTGGCCCATCATCCCCGCAACAAAAAAAAAAAAAAAAAAAAGAATGCATCTGCTTGAACTGGCATCTGATCGGATCTGATCTCTGCGAAAGGATCGGGACTTGGTCTACCTTGCTATCGGCCCTGGTCAGCAACCGGCACTTGGCTTCAGGGGTTGCTTCCTTTCACGCCTACAACCACCCGCGCCTCAACAGTGGTTGTGCCGCCACATTCACTCAGTGGCAGGCTCAAGCGGTCCCTCTCTCTATACAAGTGCGCCTTCCTCCAACATGCGCTTGTGTCCGGCCCCGGGATACCATGCATCCATCCTTCGGCCCATGCAACTTGCACACCGATGACGGTCAGGTCGCGGCGTCAAGCGTGATACCTGTCATTTGTGGTGGCGGCGTCGCAGAGAATTCGGAGCCGAGAAGTGTATGTGCTGTGTGTGGCACAGGTGGGTGTGGATTATGCAGCCGGTCAACGGAGGCCGGGACAGATAACAGGGTTGCTTGCGCTCGGAACCGAAAACAAAAACAAAAAAAAGAAATCATTCGTTTCAACAAATAGTTTCACGTGATGGGGCTTCTTCCCGCCTCCGATGCATCCAACGGGCATCTTTACATTTCCCGACGCTGACGGACCTCTTTTGCGTCCCATTGATTGCTCTCCCTCGCTCTCTCCTACCCCTTCCAGCGGCTCTGATAAGCATCGCTGGCGCTAATGCCTGCTGCGCGCTAGCCCATCCCCACCGTTCCTTAATTGGACAGCGAGGAGCCATGACGGGCGGCCATGAGGCTCCCCCCGCACTAAGCATATCGCCATCGTATGCGCCAGGGGCAAAGGAGGGAAAGGGAAATCCGAAGGAAGAGATAAACAATCGAGCTAGATCTCTCCATGGCGGCGGAATCTCATGGTATCTCGATTTTTAAGGTAGATAGCAATGGACACGGGAATCCCAGCGACGGCCGATACGAGTGAATCATGACACTGTCAACCATGCCAACTTGATCCTCGATTTATAACTTGACGTGCATTACATTTTTGCGAGCCGCAATTCCATCGCTGCAGGGCCCAAGAGAGACCAGAAAAAAAAAAGCACCCCGCACCATGACACATACAAAGTACAGAGTCCTCGTTGTAGGAACCGGCGGCGTCGGCACCATGGGTGCTTACGCCCTGGAGAAGGGAGGCAAAGCCGCTGTCACTGCGGTGATGCGATCCAATTACGAGGCCGTCAAGAAGAGTGGCATCTGCATCGACTCAATTGAGCACGGCCACGAAATTAAGGGCTGGAGGCCAACTGAGAGTATGTCATGACACTGGGGAAAGAAACCACACATTGGTGGGCGAAGATTAACTTGTCGGCATTTGTCCAGTTCGCAAGACCATCCCCAATGTCGCCGAGGAGGGCCTCCTCCCCCTCGACTACATCCTCGTCACCACCAAGAACATTCCCGACGTCTCCCCCACCGTGGCCGAGCTCATCGCCCCCGCTGTGACGCCCGGTAAGACGGCCATTGTGCTGTCGCAAAACGGCATCAACATCGAGAAGCCTCTCATCCCTATATTCCCCACCAACCCCATTATCAGCAGCGTGTCGTACATTGGCGCCACCGAGAAGGCCCACGGCGAGATCCTACACGACGATGCCGACCGCCAGAGGATCGGTCCCTTCCACAGCCCCCAAGTGCCCGCCGACGTGGCTGAGGAAGCCGCCAAGCGCTACATCTCCATCTACAACGCCGAGGGCAAGCTGGACATCACCTACGACCCCGACGTGCGGGCGGGCCGCTGGCGCAAGCTCGTCTACAACTCCTCCTTCAACTCTGTCGCGACCGTGCTGCGCATGGACACGGCCCGCATGCGCATGAGCGAGCACGTCGTCGACGACTTGATCCGCCCCGTCATGCTCGAGATCATCGCCGCCGCCTCGGCCTGCGGCGTCGAGCTGCCAGAGGGCCTGCCGGAGACGCTCATCCGCATCGACCCGACCGATACTTTTTTCAAGCCCAGCATGTGCCAGGATGTCGAGAAGGGCAACTTGATGGAGATTGAGAACATTGTCGGCGAGCCTCTGCGCGAGGGAGCTGCCCATGGCGTGCCCATGCCCACCCTGCGCACCATCTACGGCTGCCTCAAGGGCCTGCAGCTCAACATCAAGGAGAGCAAAGGCATGTGGGAGCCCAAGTTCCAGCCTGGAAACCCTTATTATCCATAGATGGTTTAATTAAAATAGAGTAAAATGAAATGAAGTGAAATGAATGAATGAATGAAGGAGTCAATGAATTCAGATGGTCCGGGTTGTGAATTGATCACGGATGTGTCTTTTAGTCACCGAAGGAAAATTGACGTGTAAGTGTATATACGATGCCAGATTATGAAGATGGGTGCGCGATTGCGATTAGAACATCGTTGAACATGACCAAATAATGTATACAAGACCCAACCTTGTCCAACCATTCCACAAGTTCCATCCAATACGTAGGATACCTCTTGCAACCTCTTAAAGCTTGGATAAAACGCCATCGGGCTGAAGCAGAGAAAGGTAATCCTTTGTAATCTCTTTGACGTTTCGGCATCTATTCATGGAAAGATCAGTATCGCTCACACCGATTACTTTGTCTGCTCCACTTACCCAGCCAGTGCCATGCACGTCCTGAATTCATCCTGGAGCAGCTTGAGAGCAAGCAGCGCGCCCTTTGCGCCATCGTACTACAAAGGTTCCATTTAGTGAGAAAACTAAAAACACTTCACGTGTTTGGTAACGTGATCAGGAACTACTCACGGCAAGACCCCAAATGGCTGGTCGCCCGGCCAGACAGAAATCCGCGCCGAGGGCCAAGGCCTTGAAGATGTCGGTACCACGACGGATGCCACCATCAACTGCGATGGGGATGCGGCCCTTGACGACGGGCGCAACCTCACGGAGGATGTCGAGCGTAGCTGGGACCGAGTCGAGCTGCCGACCGCCGTGGTTGGAGATGATGATGCCGTCGAGGCCGTGCTTAATGGCGAGCTCGGCATCCTGGACGCCGTAGACTAAAAGAAGAATGAGTAAGTTCTCGTTTTTTTTTTCGTCTATTCCTCAGAGCATGGAATCACTTACTTCCCTTGCCCCAGATTTGCATCTTTGTGTGTTTGCGCAAAAAGGCCATGAGCTCGGGCCATTCCAATGAAGAGTCTGAAGAGTCAGTCATGACATATGAGAAAACAGAAAAGGGTAGGTACCATAGGCCATTGACTCGTCTCCATCCTCAAGGTTTGTGACGTCGACTCCAGGGAAAAGGTTAGGATACTCCATGCCCTTGGGTAAGCTGAAGGCATTGCGGTACTCGTTCAATCTCTTGCCGAGGTAGGGGACATCAAGGGTAACAAGGAGGGCTTTGAAGCCGGCGTCTGTAGGGCATGAGTTAGCCAACTAAATCCCGATGCACCTCCAGGACGACGTCAAAATCATGGCATACCCTCTGCTCGCTTAATAAGCTTGATAGTGGCATCTTTGTTCTTGAGCAAGCTCAGCTGCATGGCGTATGGGTTCCCCTTGCCATGTGAAATGACCTTTTCAAGCGTAATGGTGGAGTAGTTGGAGAGGCCCATCGGAACCCCAACGGCTGCTGCAGCCTTTGAGGTTCCCTCTTCTCCGTCGGGGTGCGCAATCTGCTGCATGGCCGTAGGAGAGAAGCCGAAGGGAAATGCGACCTTGACGCCAAACGCCGTGGTACTGGTGTCAAGGTTAGTCAAGTCCCGCAGGACCCGGGGTCGAATCTTGTAACGATCGTAGGCAGACTCGTTATCCCGCAACCTAAAATATGTTAAACATTTTCGTCTTGCATGAAGTATAACCTATCGTACGTTATGAGATCCATTGCACCCTCATTGTAATACTCTATGAATAGTCAGTCCAATTCGTCCTCCTCGCCTAAGTATATAGGGTAGCCATGACAGTCGTTCCCTCACCTCTTGTTGACTTGGTCAGCTTTGCAGATCCGAGCCTCTCAAGGTCCTTGATACTGCAAACTTGGGGGTCGTGGGTCTGACCGCGGTTCGCCATGGTGTACAAGTGGTGGGTTGGGATGTGTAATGTGACGATTCAGTGACAGGGAGGTCAGAAATGGAGCGACAAAAAACAAGGCTCATATGTCCAGAGGCGAGGAAACTTATTCGTGCTCATCCAAGCGTTGGGCCAATAGACTCGAGCACGGATCCCAATGAAGTAGACTGCAGCAGCCGATGGCAAGCTGGTGTCGACTGCCACGAAACAACAAGTTGATGCAGCAGGGATAACTTCGGTGTGGGGTAATCTCTGTGAGTTTGTCTCGGCTCCGGGCGAGTCTGGGGAACAGCCCCACGCCATCTGACTTGTCGGGCGGGGCCAGCGCATCTTTCGCTGTCGCATGCACAACCGGCAACGCCTCTCTTCTGTGGCTTTCCCACCTTGGCATCTCGGAACCTCGCCCGCCAGGCTGGAACAACTGGCTCGAGCGTGCATCCTCCATCATCCCTCCTGCGACGACATTCCAAGCCGAGCCGCCGGGACAGGAGGAGAGCAAATGCAAAACGCACTGACCTCGCCAAAGTCAACCTATCAGTGATTCTGTCAAGGTCATTGCCCGCCCTCAATCTTGGACAGATCCGGGGACGCGAACTATGCTCTGAAAGCTAGCGTGGGGCGCGCACATCAGTCAGGCTTCAGCGATCAGATGGGCCTTCCATTTTTCGCTCGATCGCAATACGAAGGATAGGATGGGACATGCCACGGATCAATTCTGGTATTGTTTTGTTTCATTGTGCTGGGATAAGCCCTAATGAATTTTATTTAGCTTATCCTTTGGGTTTTAGCAATGGGTCGCCTGCCGCGGGGAAAGTGCCCTCGACACAGCCGCGCAGCACAACTTTACCCGCAGTGCGGCGTTTGGCCTTCTCCTGCGAATAAGTCAGTATGAAATTTGAAATGTGAAAATGACATGTGAAAGCAAAACGTGCCTTGTCGGGGATGTTTTCACCTTGGATATAATCCAGGAAGAACAGCGCCACCGGGAGCGCAGCAGCAGGACTGGAAGCGAAGACAAAAATGAGCAAACAAGCTGCGAAACCAGAAAACGAACTGTGCAAGCACAAAAGAAGAAAACCTACAAGGGCGGCAAGAGCCACCAGGGTTGCACCGCTCGTCGCGGCGCCCCTTGTCTTTGTGGTTCCAACGGGCCCCGGCGCTCTGGCCCGCTCTGGCCGACGAGAGACAAGGCAGGCAAGGAACCTGCCGCTTGCGGGCAGCGCTAAAGCAAAGAGAGTCAGTAGAAAGAAGCTCAAAACAGGGAAATGAAGTGCATACAGCTCTTCGGCGGCGCGCTGGGCCTCAGCCAGCTCTGTGTCCCGAGCCTCGCGAGCAGCCTTGGCAATTATGGTCGCTGTACCTTGGGATTGAGAAGTATGTATCTAGGCAACCTGCTCCTCGGTTTCCGACCATGTTGAGCTCCTGCCCTCACGAACAGCCTTCACAAACGACTTCCAAATCAGGCATCGTCTCTAGAGACGCCCATTTTCGGTCATGGAGTTGCGACCGTGCATTAGCGGCAGACCGGTACTGAGGGCAAAGCTGATTTTCGCCGGCAGTCTGCTCGTGTCGTTTTTTTTTCTTTGGGAAGCACATCAAAGACCTCGATGGCTGCAACAGCCAAAGAACCGACCAGAGTCGCAAGAACTTCCTTCGTCTGCAGGGGTATATTCCTTGGGCTCTTCCTCGGGGGGAGGTGCCCAAGCAATTCAATCATCATCTCCTTCTGCTGGGAGCTGGGCAGATCTCTCAAAGCATCAACCAGTTGGGAGTCGGAGCCAGTGACTCGTTGGTGGAGAGTCGACAAAGCCCGGTTTTCTAGGTAGCCTGTGCTCGACGCTTCGCTGTTCTCTTTAACCAGCGGAGCTCACACCTAAAACTATCGGGTTCTGTTCGCGCTAAACCTATTAGTTTCTAAAAGTCATAGCAGAATATATAAACTGAGAAGTTCAAAATGATAGGTAACTTACGTTTGGGACATCCTAGTTTTAAGAAGAAAACAGTACAGTCAGTTCTGCTAGTAACAAAATGGGAGATAGGGATCTATACAGAGCCAATCTTATCCACGGCCTAAATTCCATAAATTAGATGCTTGTAGTAGAAAATGTACGTCATACTCGACTAGCCTCAGCGCTGGCCAAGAAATTGTCGCGCTACATATATACACAAAATACGCCGGTGCCTGCTGTAAAGTACTTTAGACTTTTGCCAGCGGTATAGCGGTATTTTATGTGTGGCATTAATGCCTTCGTTTTAGCAAGTTAGCAGATTGTAGAGAGTGAAGTTGGAGAGAAAGCTTTTGGGCTTACCTTGGACGGGAAGAACGTGGATATCAAACTCGGTTTGTTCTGGTCGGCAGGTTGGCAGCTCTTGGTGAGTCAAGGAATTGACTGAAGAGGATGGGGTTGGGGTTGGAGGGAGAGACAGACTTTTCGGGCCACCTGGGGGGGAGGGAAGGTATGAATACCAAGCCCAGTACCCTCTGGCAACTGCACGTCAACTGCCAAGTGACTGTCAGATGAGGGGTTGACAGCTCGTGGGGAGTTGGCGTCAGCTGTGAATGGGACCAGCCTGCATCGGCCGGGTTAATCCACCTGACTCGCAATCATCGTTTTAATTTTGCATTTGTTCAATGGTCACGTGTGAGGCCTCAAGCTCTCTTACATGCGATGTGATGTTGGAACAACATGGTTTTGATACAATGTCAATTAAACTCAAATACGCAATCATCATCACATTTCATCCCAGACCTGGCTTTGTCTGGTCCTTGACCTTTTTTCCTAACATCGTGCTCCAAGCGAATGCTGAGCTCTCTAACAAAGGGAACAATGTAAACTAAAAAAAGTAGAAGAAGCGGCCCATCTCGGGGTTTCATCCTTTTACTCGCCCTTGCATAGCTCGCCGTTGGACTTCCAGATCTCGTACTCAAAGTCGGGCTGGAACTCGGTGTAGAGGGTTTCCTAGGCTCGAAATTAGTTTTTTTGCACTTCATCCAAGGCATTTTTACAAGGAGACTTACGGGATCGGCGTTCACCTTGGCGGTGAACTCGGCCGCCTTCTCACTGACAAACTTCTTGGTCAGGTTGGTGCTGTCAACGAGCAGCTGGACCTCGCATGAGCGCTCCATGAGTGTGTAGAGGTAGGCGGCCTCGTCGACGGTGCCTCCGGCAGTCAGGATGCCGTGGTTCTGGAGGACAATGACGCGGCCCTTGTCGCCCATGGCCTCGGCAATGCGCTCGCTCTCGTCCTCGAGCAGCACGACGCCGCCAAAGTCCTCGTAGACGGACTGAATGCCCCAGAAGTTGCAGGTGTCCTGGCTGATGATGTCGAGAGGCTTGCCAAAAGTCGACCAGGCCTTGCCGTACTTGGAGTGTGTGTGGCAGGCGGCATTGATGTCTGGGCGGGCGCGGTGGATGGCGCTGTGGATCCTGAAGCCGGCGGCGTTGACGGCCGTCTTGTTGCCGCCGATGACCTGGCCCTCCTCGTCGATCTGGACCATGTCGCTGGCCTTGAGCATGCCAAAGTGCACTCCGAGGCTGGGAATGTCAGCTTTCGTCTCATTTCATTTCATCCCCTTGCATCCTGATGACTTACGGGTTGATCCAGAAGGTGTTGGGGTCGACAGGGTCGCGCACGCTGATGTGCCCGCTGGTGCCCTCGGTGAACCCCTTGCGGGCAAAGACTCTGAAGGCGCCGGCCATGTGCTCAAGCTGCCACTGTCGCTTCTTGTAGGGGTCATCAATCTTGGGAATTCCGGGGAAGACGTAACCGCCGGTGGCCAGGGCGGCGAGGTTGGAGGACTCCTCCTTCTGCTCAGGCTTGGTCTCCTCAACCTGCTGAGGGGCGACGGCCTCAACCTTGAGCTCGGCCGTCTCAGTGGCGGTGGCGGTGGTGGTGGTAGTGGTAGACATGGTTGTGTGAAGTAAGTCGTCTATGCGTGTAGGGTAAGATTGGGTTGAGGGGAGGAAAGCAAGAGATTCGTGGTTTTAGATAAGAAGATATCTCTTCTTAAACCTCACAGCCCTTTGCCTCCACCTACCTAAACCGTCGGAGCAGGCATCGGCATGTGCGCGATTGCAATGCAGGAGATCGATACTCTGAGTCTCCACGCGCCGCAGAGCCCCTCCACCTGACGTAGCTGGCGTGGTTTGCCTGGCATCTGTCGCAGTGCACCGCAGCCGTCTTGGGCTGTGTTTGTCCGGCAATCTGTGCAACGTTTCGCGGTCACCTTCCAGGACCGATGTTTAGCGTGCATCCTAGCCATTTAGCGTTCGCTTGGTTGGCCCAGGCCCGCTGCAGCGAGTGGCTGCGCTGGTGGACCTGAGGGGCATCTGTACGGGGCTCCCACTGCGCGCCCTCCATCTACTCCCCAGCATCATCCGAGGTGGTGGCGCTGCAACGGGCAAAAATCGAGAAAAGAAACGATTCTCCTCGTGGAATTCCACCTCACGCTCTGAACTGCCCTCTGGCCCGCGCCTCTCACTCACTCTCGCGTGTCGGCTGCTCTGGGGTCTTGCCCTTTGATTTGGTGCGAGACACGATAATGGCCCCATAATGTCTCGTCCATCCCCGTCTGTCCCATCATCAACGGCGGCGGCGGAGGCGGCGGCCAACACCACCAAGCTCGCCCGTCGTAAGCGCACAAAAACCTTTACCGGCTGCTGGACCTGCCGGGCACGCAAGATCAAGTGCGACGAGGCCAGGCCTCACTGCCAGCAATGTCGCGACAAGCACCTGGCCTGCGAGGGCTACGGTTCGCGTCTGCAGTGGCTGCCGCCCGAAACCGGATACAAAGCCGGCTCTCGCTCTGAGATGCCCTCCCCGGCTCAGCATGCACTCCGCCGTCACATACCTGCCGGTACGCATTCCGAGCCTGCAAACGCACAGCGCCTGTAGCTTCTATACATAAATCCCGTTTCTTAAAAAGTGCTGATGACTAACTCGTATTTCTTGTTTTCGCCGCCCGTTAGAGCCCCCGGCCTCTGTCTTGTCATGGAGCCAGGTCGATGGTATCCTCCGCACCATTGATTCGTGGGAAGCCGGCTTGACTTCCTCAAGCAAGAAGCAATACCTCGCTACCAATATCCAGAATTTTGGAGTCTTCAGCTTCGAATGTCCTTGCCCTGTAGAGGATGCCCGGCCACCCGGCGGCTCGGCAAATCATGATGCTCGTTCCGAAGAGCAACTCAACTTCGACTTTGCTACCGAATCGCTTCCGTCCGACCTGCTGGGATCTTTGGAATCTTTCGCCTCCCCTTCCTGTTCTGAGGCCGCCGCTGCCTGGGACTTGTGCAATTTGCAAGGAAGCCAACTGCAGTCGCAGTCGCAGGACTTTCACAACCAGCAAGCCACAGCGATAGCTGGGGACTTTGTCGTTGTTGATGATGCTTTGCCTCGATTTGACCGAAATAGCCGTGACACATCGTACCCGGCGGACGGCTCTCTCACGGTGGATGGATCAACATCAGAGCAGATCTGGCCCCTCATCCCCCACAATTTCCGAAATCTTCCACCCAATGTTGTCTCCCAGCAGGAACGTTTCTTGATGAACCATTACATGCACAAGGTGGTGAATTTGCTTTGCGTGATAGAAAATGCTAAGAGCCCTTGGAAGACCATCCACCTCCCAAGGGTCCTCCAGTGTGCCGGCGAGCTGAGTTTTGGCGGCCAAACGACCAGGATTCGAAATGCTCTGAGAAATGCCCTTCTCTCCATCAGCGCTTTCTATTTATCTAATGACCATCATACCAAAAACCTCCCAGATGAAGCAAAGAAGTGGGGTCAAGTTGCCGCACGATATCGATATGATGCTATCGGGCTTTTGAAAGAAGGTGTAGAGAGTGACCTCTATACCAAGAAGAGGCCAAAGTATAAAGAATTTTTAGCTACCATGCTGTCAATGATTACGATTAATGTAGGGAATTCCGGACTGCTGGCGTTGTGATTGATAGTCTAATTGTGGTAACTATCTAGGTATTTTCGGGAGACACTGGTACTTGCGGTGTCCATCTGGATGGCGCTGAGCAACTCATCAGCCACATGAGTGTCCGAAAATCCCAATTCTCCAAAAAGGCCCACGCTTTGCATCGTATCTATCTCTACCTGCGAGTTATCCATGAGAGCACCTCGGTAAAAACCAGGGAAAGTCAAGGCTCCCGATTTCCTGTCTTCTTTGGCTCTCGCAAAACTGCCATCCCCGAGCCTTCCACTGTACCCCGACAAACATTTATTGGCGATCAGGATTTGCCAAGTTCCAGAGGCCCTGCTGACCCAGACGATATCTCGTTTGAGGAACCAATGGACGAAATGGCAGCGTACGAATACATCTACGGCATACCGCGAAACCTCATCATGGTGCTCAAGGATACCATCGAGCTGATAGACCAGGTCGAACAAGAGCGCAAGAGAACAGGGAGCCTTCACATATCCGAAGATCTAGACAAGATGTGTGACGAGTTAGAAAAGGACATTCTGGACTGGCCGCTCGAGGAGCGGCTCAAGCGATTTCAGGAGACAAGCAAGGGCCTGAGCGGCGAAATCATCTACCACCAGACCAGGGCGTTCCACAACGCCCTCATCATCTACTTTTGCCAAAACATCCGCATGCTGGGACACCGCTACCTGCGACCCTACGTCGAGAGGATGCTCGACAGCATCGAGGCCGTCGAGCGCATGAAGACGGCGCCCAGGATCCTCGCCGCGCCCCTCTTCTGGCCGGCCTTCATCGGCGCCACCGAGGCCTTTGACCCCCAACACCAGGAGCGCTTCAGACGTTGGCACGAGAACGCGGGCGTGTATGGAATCGAGGCGGTGCGCACGGGAATCCAGGTTATTCACGAGGTCTGGAGGCGCGGGCCGTCGTCGTCGGTCGGCCAGCTGAGGAGTTGCTGGAGGCTTGTTGTGGCAGAGACGGGGGATACTTTAATGTTGACGTGATTGTAAATATAACCCACTTCAAAAATGATTGCCATGGCGTTGGGCCCTTTTTGCTGTACACTCCCGTGAGCCTCGCAGGCAAGCATCCGCTTGTGTTGCAGGTGATTCCGCAGTGGCAGAAGCCATCGAACTGTCCTACCCTTGTTCAATCACTGTATTTTCACGTAAGGGGGGTTTTCTTGTTATGGATCAGAGCCTTACCTTGAGCTATGAAGATTCGCCGCAGCAGTCAACTTGGACGTACCTCTCTCAGCAATCAAGTTGCACCATGGCAAAGTGGATATTTTTGGTGGTTCGACCCCGATCAAACCACTGAAATGCTCCGATAATTCTCTCTTAAATAAGATTATGGGGCATAATTAAGTCTGTCACACCAAAAACAGCCCAGGCTGGGGCGCTGCAGCAACCGTGCTTTCTTGAGATCTCCTTGCTTTTATCCTGCCCAGCGATTTGGTTAGGTGGTTGGCATAAAATTCCGTGCTCCTGGCAGGTGGCAAAAGGGCAAACTTGGACAGCAAACAAAAATCTGGACATCGCTGAAGCGAGCTTGAAACCGGCAGTCACTTTGGCTGGAGGAAATTTTGATCGCACAAGGCGTTCGGTATTCGGTTCCCATCAACCAATCCTGAAGTTTTTGGCTAATATAAGTCAAAGAGCAAGACCTAACCTAAATAAACTTGTTTAGGTAAGGATGATTGCTTAGGTCTGTGTAAAATTTCTTTTGCTGACTGGGGCTAAGGCCTGTGCTTGAGCGGTTGGATCCAATGGTGGCCTTGATGAGGGCAATGCCGGGAGCTGCCAACTTCTCATCTGGCAGTCACCTGGCAGCTGCTCACCACCTGCCAGAGCTGCCACGCCAGCCAGGATTGGTATTTAATGAATCTTTTCTCAAGGCAACCCAGAAAAACTTTTTCTCTCCAGATCACACAAACACACACACTCACAAAACGCACAATATGTCGACACGACGTGAGAACAGCGAGGCCTCAACCACAGGCTATATCGACAACCTTCAGTTGTCGAATCTTCGCCAACGGGGCAGCGGCTCCGAGGCAGCAAGGGAGGAATCCATTCCCCCTAGACAATTGGCAGATATACTCAGGGATCTGCCCACCTTCCAGCAAACGGAAGCGATGATCGATGTGCTGACTCGAATTGAGCAGCGCCTCCCTCCTAAGGAGGAGCCCAGGGAATACAAACCCGTGGGCGAAGTTCTCTCGGCTCTTGCCGGTTCGTTGGCTGCTGCAGCCATCGAAGTCTTTTATATGCTCATTGATGGCAATAGAGACGAGCGCAGCATGAAGAGACTGCTGGCAACGATCAGCTTTGCCCTCAGTACATTTGTACTGAGCACCGGTCTGATGCTCATGCGCAGCCGGGACCCCAAGACTGCGGGGGGGCGTTTCTTCAGACGAATCCTAATTTGGACGTCTGCCATTTTCCTCTTTGTAGGAATGGCTTTGCTCATCGTAGCACAAACCTGGACAGCGAATCGCGTCCTTTGTTACTTTTGGGTTGCGGCTTTGACCGTTTTTACCCTTGTCTTCCGTTTCTTACTTCATTGAGCGGAGCGACGGTGTGGTTTTTCGTCTAGTCCATGAGGCAGACTTTCCACACAATTTTTTTTTTTGCCCATCAATACAAACATTCATTCTTTTTTTTTAAATTGTGCTTGCTCCTAAAATGTGACATGTTGGTCTCCCGTGATAATAGCTGCAGTAGCTCTCGCATTCTCATGTTTTTGTGGTTCTCGTAGCCCCCCATGTTTCTTGACGCTCCCGTGATTCCAACCGTTTTCGCAGCTCTCGGTCTTTTAACCTTTAACGATGACAGAGACTGATTGGCGCCTCTTTACAACCGCTTGTTTGGAGTTTGAAGAGGATATTTGCCACATCAAAAAGTCTGCATAGGAATGATAGTAGAATGGAACGAGAATCCTATAATTTTTCTGTGGGCCTGTGCCATACCATTCTTCGTCTTCTAGTCGAGCGACAAATGATGAGCGGTTCTGTTCAAACGACCCCCTTACCGTGACCGAACCAACCCAATCAACCCAACCCACAATGTCTCCATGGGAACCTTCCAGAAGCCATTCAAGCCAAGTTACTCAATTGTCATTCCCCAATATTCCAAACTCTTCCTTCATTTCGAGATCTTCTTCGTCTTCCAGAGCACCCCACGAGAATAGGTCAGGTGCGGCCCCTGAAGCATTTTAGCCATCGTTTACCACAAATCATGAAACCGGTTGCCTACCGAATCCTCCGCCAAACTGAAGCTTAAATAATGGCGGTTGCTGACAATAACCACCTTGAAATATGTCTCCCTTTGCGCAACCATATTCACAATATCGCACCACCTCTAGCTCATTGTATGCCTCATTTGCGTTATGGCGGCAAACGAAGAGGTATCCTGCTGGGTTCCCACCTCCAATCCCACCTTTCCGTGCGTGCTTTTCGACTTGATCGTGATTCCCTGGCACGATGTTAGCGAATCAATGGAGAAAAGAAATACCCTCGTAACCGGGTACCGATCATGTGTGCGATACTGTGGCCGCAGTAGTATCTCCCTTTGCTGCACTCTGCCAGCGTAGTGGGAGCAGATATGCACAGGGCAGCCGCGAGAAGCAAAAGAGCACAATAAATGATCAAAGATGTCATGGCGGCGGTGGAGGACGGCGCAGAATGTATGAGAATGTATGATGACGATCTGAAATTCCACACAGGAAGATCGAAAACGGGAAAAGTTTGGACGGAGTCCATGGACATCAGGGTAGGCCCCCGACAGGTAGCTGCCTAAGAAGCTTGATCTCTCCAGGGCACAAAACCCCGACCCTCAGACTGGCCTTGTCTGATTCCAGAGAGCAGTGGTACGTGAACATCTTCCTTCTTACGAGCCACCCGAACGATTATCATGCTTGTGGCGTATGGGACCAAAACCGCCCTTACGGGCCAACTACCTCTAGCTCTACACGCATGTTTTCATGACGGCTCATCTCGGGTGTGAATTCCAGCTGACACAATCAAAGTTTTGGACAAGGTCGAGAGAACCGCACAGAATTCAATACATGCCGCCACTGCCACCCCACACCGTTCTCGGCTATGTTGAACCACAGCGGAAGCCTGTCTGCGACAAACGCAACATCCAAGTGACGATTCCCGACATCAACACTTACCACGATGGCGAAGAGCTCATGGGAGTGTGGGGATATTGGCAGAGAGTGACTTGCAAAGCGACGCTTGCGATCAGGCACCTGCGACGAGTGACTGGCAAACAAATGTTTGGGCTGGAAAGGTCTGGTCTACTAATGCACATTCAAAACGGGTACCACTCCGAGCTGATCCACAAGCAAACCAGCACCCGGCAGCCACTTCATGCTCGTTTGTGCAACTCAAACGTAGATGGACAGTAGACTAATGTGCAGCAAAGCAGTTACTGCTTCCGCGATGTCCAAAGTCTTGGCGCTCCGCTGGCTGGCTTACGCCTGGGGGTCGGCATGATATGTCTCACTAGGCGGACATCTGCTGCCCAACACACGCTACACCGGTTGTTCAAGGTCCTTGACGACGCTGTCTGCTTGGCCGTTCTTAGCGCCATTGTGTGGCTTTCTCCCCTTCTCACCCCAGTACGTACCCATAACTCCCGAACGCAGTCGCCGTGACACCTGTGCAAACCTGGCACGTCCGTTGGCAGCTGGCATTTTGTGCCCCGCACACCACCGAGATGAATAATGGATAATTTCCTTTTCTCTTGCCGCCCCTCGAACATTTTGCTTTTCTTCTTTCTGCACCCTCCACAAGCCCGTCAGTTGTCGCCCTCCCCACGTCCACCCTAACCTATTCCTAAGCACAAGCCCAGCCGGCTTGCAATGTTTAGGTTGGGTTAGACGATGCAATAGGGTTGGCCATGAAAATCTCGATTTATTCATTTTGTAAGTTGTTCAACATGGCGTTCTGACCCCTACCTACCGAAGCCCCTCACCCTGCAATTCTTGGGCAGCCCTGCAAAAACTGTGAATCCACGAAGCTGATGACATTGTAGCATCACCCAACACTAGTGAGTCATACTACCAGGAAGCCACGCGATGCCGGATAACTAAACTTCAGCGCGAAGACCGAGACTATCCGAAGTAAGTCTTGATATTTGGATGGAATGTATTGACATGTAGAGACTGACACTGCCCACCTCCTCTTTAGTACCTCCTACTCGATCCAGCATGACATTTAATGTCAGTGAAGTTCTAGTCCGTTCCTAAGAACAAGAGCTCAACAAGGTCGGAACCTCGGAGCAAGCTGCCTAGATATATGCTTTTCAATACAATGGTACAACGACCACAATGGTCGCGGGAGCCTGAAGGTAAAGCAACAAAAAAACTCTTGCAACGTTGTTCCGATAAAATAAAATAACACAATGTGCTTCAGGACTTGTGCATTCAAACACACACACACACCGTACAACTGCTATCAACATCAACAATAATATGGCATTCGAACGAGCCATTATTCACAAGATCAATGCGCCTTCTGAAACTAAGGCTGTCGATCGGTATAGTTATTCTATACCTATTGCAATTGATTGTAATATTACTGGCAACCATCTTTGTAAGATATCAAGAGATGCAAACCACCGTCATACGATTTAGCCCAGCGGATAAATCCGGTATGACATCCGCTGTTCTCCCAAATATACCGTCCTGCTAACGACCTGACTTCTGTAGACAATGAATCAGTGAGATTCTTCTGTTTACTTTGTCGTGTGCTTCCGGGATTGCTAATTCCATCTATTTTAAATCCAGACACAATGGCCAAAAGTAAGCCCGAAATTCTATTGCAAACCCTCTTATCGACCCATACTAAGAGTGAACAGACCGCAAAGCAGATAGTGGGCTACTGTTCCATACCAATTGAAGTGTGCTTTTACTAATTGCAGTATACAAAAAAGCTACCGGTAAAGTCACAAAGAGTTAGTTCTCCCCGTAATCTTGGATTTCATTTTACTAATTCTTTGTAGGCAAACACAAGCCCGTAGGGAAATTACGTATGGTTTCTAAATTGAGCATGTCAACTGATTTTATGAAGAAATGCACGGTTTGCGGATGTGTCGGCCACCAGGCCGACAAGTGCTGGTTCCGACCAGCGGTAAGCCTTTCGCTCAACAATACTTTTTACCATTCCTGATAACGTTAATCATAGGTCGAGAAAGGGGTAATATTACACTTACCCACGCCCGTTCGATATTTAACATGTCTTGGATGCTGATGCCCTGTGTTTTATACAGCCCAATGCCCTTTTCGTACGTATCCTCACATG
The DNA here is from genome assembly GCA_001879505.1 of Calonectria pseudoreteaudii. Taxonomy (NCBI): domain Eukaryota; kingdom Fungi; phylum Ascomycota; class Sordariomycetes; order Hypocreales; family Nectriaceae; genus Calonectria; species Calonectria pseudoreteaudii. The sequence goes on from KV875229.1 coordinate 3,091,321, forward strand.
CGAAATATTATGCCATATCTGATCAAATTTCCAGAATTCCAAGGAGGTAAATTCTCTGACCTCGATTCCCTTTGGAAATGTTACTAATCTTCATACTCGATGAAGTTTTTCGAAAACAAGCGGGATGTAAGTTTGTTCTAACCCGACTCCTTCCCACCTCTAATGGCATCTTGGTGCTAACTTGGGATAGAACTATCTCAAAGCCGCCGAAGTAATTAGACAAGATCTTCCAATCATGAATTTGTCCCTGTACGAACTTTGTTTGCAATAGAAAAAAACGGAGATTTCGGTAAGGCGCCCACATTGCACACCATACAGCGACAACCATTTCTTCCTCCACTGGTCCATACGACTTCTAACAAGAACCACTTTTATAGATTCTCCAGCTGCAAACCGAGGTATAGTTCCTCGTATCTATCTTTTGATTGTTTACAAAATTGCTTATTTTTATTAGAAGCTCTAGAAGGAGCTTGAGGTTAGTCCAAGGCTACTTTTCTAAACTTGTATACAATATACTAATTAATTTTCAAATGTTTTATAGATGCTCGAGGAGTTGGCCGCTGTGAGTTCAATAGGATGACGGTGAAATAGTATTGCTAATAAGTAAATAGGAGGCCTCGGCTAGCGCTGAGGTTGGTTGGATTTGATACACCCACGCCACCGTAAACACCTAACACGCGAGGTTTAGGCTTCGGAGCAGGCCCAAACAACCTAAATAAACTCTAGACAGGAGGTGAGTATTTATTTGCCAAGACTTCCTCTACGGCTTTTGGAAACTAATAGGTTTAGTGTTAGTAGACGATGTGCGAGCTCCGCTGATTAATCACAAATTGCTGGATTTCACAGCAATTGCTCACGGAACACATCTAACAAGTTCACAAGCAAAGTATGCTAATTTTGTATTTCTTCTTTGAGATTTCTAACAGACTGACTTAATTCAGTGCAATAAACAAGGGACCACGTCCCTCCATTGACACGGGAAGACTGTTTTCTCCGATCTCGTGAGTTATTTGCGTCTAATGTGTATCTATAAACAACTAACCTCTGGGTGTGAGGTTTTATTTCTTGCGACCTCAAATATCCTCGTGGATACATGATTCAATAATGCGGGCGAGATCTCGACGGCGCAGGCCTCGAGCTGGGAGAGGGTTTCAGGGGGCGCACGGTATCGGCAGGGATCGGGCATCCGTAATACGTCTCCGCGAGCCGGGGCGCATTGATTATCTGATAGCCATACATCTAAAAAAAAAAAGACACCGTGGTCTCGGATGACGGATGCTGTGCGTTGAAGCCGACGGGTTTTGGAAAGGCAGGAAAGGCATGTCAAGGAACGAGGGTCTGAGCTCATCTCTCATTCAGAATGGCGATGTTTGTGTTGGAAGAGGATATGAAGATATTGGTGCTTTCATTCAGGACGAAAAGATTTTGACGACCGGAACCCTTTGTCGAGCCTATTTGTATGTCATCTCTGCGGTTTAATTCTCGCCTTCTCGATGTTTACAGTTAGGCCTACAGGAGCGAACACTCAAGATGCTTGGCGATGACGCCAACAATTTCACTACCAGTACTCGCACCGTCACGACCACACAATACGATTGGGCCCCTGCTAAAAAAGACAATTTGTGGTCGCAATTTTTTCCTTTAGCTAAAAAATAAGAGAAAAGAAAAGAAAAGAAACCCTAAGAATCATCTGACCTTTTTTAGGATTATTTTTTCTTTAGTGTAGTGACTTCGGCGACAATCACTACAAGGCTGGATGGTACGTCAGAGACATTCCCGTGGGTGGTGGGGCAGGCAGTGGTCGCCATTGGCCAGAATCCGGCAGCAGATGGTCACACCCATCTCGATGGCTTGTTAAAGAAACTTGGAATATGACAAGCTAACGACGCCGAAACGTCATGGAGAAAAGGGCCTTGACCTTCATGTTGTAAACATCTCGCTCTGCTGCTGGGGAGGTCGTGCAATTCATCTCTTCCTGTTTTCTTTCGTGCCAAATCGTTGGCAGCGGATTTCTATCAGCATGGCGCGCACGTTGCTCCTGTGTTTCGTCCATGGGTTCAAGGTATGGCGCGCGCTCTCTAGTTTCATCGAAGTCGCTAACTTGAACCTACCAAGGGAACCGACAACACATTTCACGATTTTCCTCCGGTGCGCTGTTGGCTTTTCTCGCCCGGATGGCATATTCTGATAGGTAGCAGGACCTGAAACGATCCATTTCCCGGCAGTTGCCAGATGATCGGATCGAATCCATTGTTTATCCCAAATATGAGACCAAAGGCGAACTGTCAGAAGCCACCGAAGCATTTCTCCAGTGGTAAGTACTCTTCAGCTTACGCCTTGATCGAAACGTATCTAATATGTGCCCTAAAAAGGTTGAAGGAGCGCGTGATGGAAATCAGAAAGTCGCACTCCAAAGATCCATGGCCTCCAAACGATAGGGACGTTGGCGTAATACTAGTCGCGCATTCGATGGGGTAATTTGCCACCGTTGTCACATTACCTGATGGCCTCTTTGGGTTAACTGTTTTGACAGGGGATTCGTCGCCGCCGACACGTTATTCCTTGCGCTCAACGAAAGATCGACAAATACCACAAACAATTCCCCGATCTTCCCCCCGATCCAAGGGGTTCTGACATTCGACACTCCGTATAACGGTCTTGCGCGCTCCATGTTCGTGTACGGCGCATTTTCTAACTACCAAAAGGTGAGCGGTGTCTTCAATGTCATGACGGCCTTGTCTGCTGCCGCGCCAGCCGGAATCGCTCGTCTCAGTGCTCGCAACGCGGCGGCATCTACTGTACCAATTTCACGGGAACCCCAGTGGAAGGTTTGGCAGTTGGTTGCAGTCAGGACTGGGACGGTCGGGGCAATCGCAGCTGGTGGTGTCGCTGCATACATGAACCGCGAGGCCATCATGAATGGGATGAGGAGCGTCAGAAACATCAACAAGGAGTCGGTTGTGGAAGGATACCGGCAGAGCATAGATGCTTTGGGGCAAGGCCTTGCATACATCAACCGTGGGAACGTCGGAAAGTCGTTTGCATGGCTCTCGGATCATTTCACCTTTGTCGGAGCGCTCCTCAAGCAAAAGGAACTCAACTGCCGCCTCGAGCGTATGGCTGCATTGAAGGGCATCGGCATCCACAACTTTTACTGCTCTCTCGGCGAGAATGGATATTGGAGCGGCGGCTACTTTGTACCAGAACGAACCTTTTGCGCTGTGCCGGAAATGGACCAACCCGCGAGTCAACTCTTCTCTCGTCACGTCATGCCCGATGCCTCAGACGAGATGAAGGCACACATGAGCATGTTTAAGCCTGAAAAGAACCCAGGATATGATAAGATTCTCGAAAAGTCAGCTGATCTTGCACAGGAGTGGTTTCTTTCGGACGGACCCATTGTTGATGACCCTTCCATTCAGAAAGAACTGGCCGGAGGAGAGGAGAAAGATGTTGATCTGACCGAGATGCTGAAGAATCCTCCGGATAAAGTAGAAAATGGCGAAGAGGCTGCGAATGAAAGTCAAATACAGGATGGCGTACCTGATGAATCGCCCATCGACATTGTTGCGGCTGCATCTTTGGTTCCGCTGCCAGGCGAAGATGGTGAGCTCATCGACGATGCCGACCCCGAAAGCGCAGACTCTCCCGAGCGCCGCAACTATATGAACCACCTATTCCGGATCGCGCAGCAAGCTGGAACTGGAATCTCGAGCGTAAGAGGTTGGCTTCCCAGCAAGATGCCGCAAATGCCACAAATGCCAAACGTGCCCTCGCTGCCCTCGCTCCCAAGCTCGGTGTCCGCCTTAGGACAGGTCCAAGTTCCGGGGATGGGAATATTCTCAAGGAAAGATCAGAACGAAGAGACCGAAAATGGTAAAGAAACTTCAAAGGGTCAAGGAGTGGAGAAGCAAGATGCCGACTTGACAGATGCTGGAAAGATGGACACGAAGGAAAATGTGCAAGCGAGCCGTGCTGAGCAGTGAGCGAAACCCCCGACCGGAAAGTCTTGATTTGCAGAAGAATTATTTTTCGATTTAAGTACGATTTTATACTTCACTAAGTTTGGTAGTGTTTGGCTGCATCTTGTTGGACCTACTCACAGCCTTCCTTCATATACTGACAATTCGGATTACACGATCTCCGGGTACGTTTGGTGTTCAATGACATTTGCACTCCCTCGCCATGCGTCTCTTCTACTTTGATAGTGTATGCTTCTTATGCCCATGTTTGACCTGCCCACCCAGCTGTGAGATATCAAGTCTGTATCCCTGACGTTAGCAAGTAATGAGCATTATACGCTTGGTGAAGTGCGGTAAAATCTTTCCTTGGCAAAACAAAGGTGAGAAGAGAATAATAGGCCTCTGACATAGAATGAATGCACTTGGGATGACCCATCAGAAAGCATCAACTTGTGGGCACGGGGTGTGACGGGTGGAAAAAGATCCACCCCCACGGCCAGAGCTCGGAGAGAGTTTAGAGCCTGCAGTCAGGCACAAGCACACCTCTGTCAAGTCATACATCCACATCCCGGTCCGCGAGACCGAGGGAAGAGAATCCAATTTGAATCACCTGAATACATATCCCCATTTCAGGTTCACCAGAACCCGTCATGACTCCCCAGAGCGTAGCGTTTGGAAACCCGTCACCCCGACTCCTCGGGTCTCTACAGGAGTCACCAGCCAAGCTCCGAAGACGGCGACGAGGCTGGCCATGGACCTTGACTTTTACCAGCGACAATTCTACTAAAATGATCAACAACTTAGTGACAGTGGCCCACAATGCAGGGTCCCGGTGGTCGAGATCGATAGCCTCTTTCCAACCGGGATCTCGGATACGCGTCACCGGGCCCAGAAAACATGGGGCTCCCGCCTTCAGCTTCATGACGGAATACGATCTGTAAAGGCCCCCAAAAGCTCACCGAGCGCACTTCGGTTCGAATAAAAGACACTACAAAAGCATCCGTGCCCGAGGCTAACACGACCAAACCGCAAACCGAATGACCTATAACTGCCAATTTGCTTCTTTGTTGGGCTTTTTCTTGGCGACGCAAGCGCGGTGCGGCGCAGCAAGGCGCGACGCCCGTCCTGGCAGGGTACATCTCTTAGCAGGCTTTGATGGAAGCTGAAGACGGCTTCTGGCACCGGGAAAGATCTTGCCCAGGAAAGCGTTTGCATGATCGCTTTCGCTTGGTTGGGATGTGGGGAGATGCGGGCCTAGCTTACTCGGCTCATCTCTAGCCCCAGGGTCTTCGCTGTGCATTTCTGCATGAGGAAAGGGGCTTGGGCGTAGCCGCGCTGCCGCGAGTCATGCACTTTGAGTGTTAATTCGCGCAACGATTTGCCGCTGTGTATCGCATGACAATTTCTTTGATGCAATGGTTATTGGAATGATCATGATTCATCTATTGTTTCTGTGTGGTGAGCAACCACCATGTGCCGCGTCATAGGGGCGTCAAGGCTCAGGACATCTAAATTATTGTACGTAGCGTACGGAAAGGACTGAAGAGCACCCTGCAGGTGCTCAACCGCAATTGGATTCTTATGTTACACTCCACGGTAGACTTTTGTCACGACGCCCATTTCGGGATCGCTAGTGGATTTACCGTCGCTCACACTTCTTGCCGAGTTGTTGTCCACCGAAAAGGTGAGACCACTTTGCGTGACATGTTTCGGTGACGACTCCCCGTCTTTCGGTTCGAACGTTTCTGTCGTGACATGCACTTCCTTGTGCTGGTAAATTGTCAACGGGATACCATAGTTCCCATTGATTTGCTCTTGGCTTTCCGAAGGGCTCAGGTCCGGCTCATGAACGGTTCCCTTTCGCGATCTGTTTCCGTCTCGGTTGTGGCTTGTTAGGTTTCCGTAGGCAGACCGTATTCGGCCCGTTGCCTCGCCAGTTCGCGGAGCCGAAGACTTGCCGTACTTGGCGGCGAAGGATCCGAGCCTGAAGACGCGTTGGAGGAGCGTCCACGTGAGCGGCAGGTTGGCGGTGATAATGGAGGTGGACACCTCGCGGATGTACCAGTAAATCCAGTCGTTGCCGTAAGGATCGCCTAAGCTATACACTTTGCTGAGGATCGCCGCCAGGATCTAATGGTTCGCGGAGGATTAGCTTCCATGTCATGCAACCGTGGTCGAAGCATAATTTTGCTGAAGGTTTGCAGGGCTTACCGAAAAGGCGCCTAGCGCGAACACGCCGCACAAGATGATCTTCCTCTTAATGGCTAGTTGCGATTGCAAGAAAACGGGCATGGGGATCGCAATAATCAAAATGTCGGTAGAAATATTTAAAACGGCGTTGGTGATCATGTGGTTCGTCTCGGCGGAACAGTTAACTGCGCGTTTGTCAGCTATGAGCTTTTCTGTCTTGTGAAGCATCAGGTCGACCTACGATCATCCGGGGGAACTTTCCAGTAATTATGGAACGGCCTGCACCATACAGCAAAGAACAGTATCTCCATAATCACAAAGCTCACGACGACATATCCTGCCACGATCTTGACGAGCAGGTGCTGTCTCAAACTCGACCTGTAATGCGTCAGTTAATCTGCTCGGTCAGGACTTGGAGTCATGACTGACGTTAATCGGCTGTACATCAGTAGAAGGCAGCCTTTGATAGCCCATATCGTCATCATCTGTGTTTGCTCGGTCACAATCACAAGTTTGGACCCATACTGCCGCTTCTTGATGCTTTCGGGCGTGAGGACGACATTGTCGGCTGGGTTAATGAGGTTGGTCGGCGTAAAGGTCAAAATATCCACCACGACCAGCAATGCCGTGTATGTCAGCTGTCGGAAGAGTTAACATTTGAAGTAAATATTAGATTTAGCTATCTGGGAAAAGCTTGTACCATGGCAAAGAACATGAGGTAATCATCGAGCAGCATGCCCTTGAAGGAGCCATACAGCATCCTTCGGGATATCCTAGACAGCGAAACCAGTCAATCGCCATCCTGAGAAGATGCAAATTCGGGACAAATAATGCTAAAAGAAAACTCACATTCGCGCCAGGACCACGAACCAGGTCAAGGCATACCACGCCCACATCTCAGTAATGAGAGCAGACATGGTTGCTGGTAGAGGACGCACGTAGCCCGCGGTTGTCAATGACAGACGGATACCGCCGAGCTCCAGGCAAAAGAAACGTGAATGGGAATGGGAACGCTCCGCATATGTAAGCCCCAGGATTCACATGTCCACAATTCCGGGGTCCCGACTCTCCTGCGATTAAATGCGTCGTGGTGGATAGAGTGGTCAAAGACCCTCGGTTTGTTCCGGGCTGTCACATCAAATCGATACCCCTTATTGCTCCCCCCGTGAATCATGGATGCAATCGAAGAGATTTCAAAACCCACACCCTTCAGCCTCACGTGGATCACGTCTTCCATCAAACCATTTTTCCCTTGCTGCTTCGGCGATCATCGGAGTCTCAATGCGTGGACCATGTCAGCCCGGCACCACCAAAGTGGTTAGCCAGGCCTGCCATGGCTCCGCCAGCCATGTGGCAGGGTCGAGTCAGGTACCGTCAAGCCGTTGCCCTCGCGTATTTTCCCAGGGCCCTGCATCCAGCCCACCCCCCTTGTCGATTATCCGAAGATTCTGCGACGCCATTCGCGAGAGCCCCAGCGAGCGCTCTACGCCATTACGGGCGCTAGATCACGCTAACCCGTGTAGCTTCGGCCGTTCTCGACTGAATAGGCCTATCACCGTTGGTGGCGTCCAACTGGATTACGTCGCCGAGGGCTGGGCCCCTTGCGAGAAGCTGACATCCAGGGGCCACGGGTGCGGTTGGCAGTTGCGGCGCATACGGGCATATAACCTCGCATGGCTTGACACGCTCAAATCGTGTCAGAATCCGGCGTGAACTTCCATTTAGGCCAATCCTGCCCGCTATCTCAACGGCCTTCACGCGACTATTTGCAGCCACATTGCCATTGAGGACATATTTGCGTCAGATGCTAGTGAGAAAGTAGACCTAAAACCGACATTTACCTGTTTCAGCAGCAATTATCTTCAGCCAAGCCATCACATACATACTCAGAAATGAACGGCAGACTTTTTGCAATCGCGCAGGCTCCTTTCAGCCTAAAATGCCCTCTGTGTTTCATCTGCGCCTTACAGATAACGATCAAGATTCACCATCATTGCTGGTGATGACAACTTTTCATAACGAAAGTCAACACCAATCAACGCAACAGTGGCCGTGCCCGAAAAGAAAAAATGAATCTGGATCAGTAAATAAATAAAATAAAGTTGCGAAAGCACCGAAGATACTAAAAAGAGGCTGATCTCGGATTTGTTTATTTAGTTGCAAGGTAAACTGAAGTTGCACAACAACTTGAGGTGCCAACACGGTACCTGCAGTCCGGAAGCAGCCGTCCGGTCCCGATGCTCGCTATCTTTTAACAACAAGTCCATGATCAATGAAGTCTCACAGATAACGAATGCATCAATACAGAAGGTGTTCTTCCGGTTTCGTCGAGGACCGATCTGCATTACAACCCTCAAGTGGCTGCTACTTGAACACTTGGCCGCAGGGGACCCCTGTGAAGTCACCCCATGTTTCAGCTTTTATGGTTAAAAGGAGGAAAAGAGATACCTAAATGGGTATATCTTGCTGGAAGTTATGTTCAATAATGTTTGTCTCCTTGCATTTGTTCAGATATCGTGCGTGCTTTGGTGTGTGAGGTCTGGGTCGTGATGAACCTCGGTTGCAATTACGCGGAGCTTGGGTCACATTTCGATGTGATGAGTTCAAACCCAAAATCACGCCCAGTCACTGTGGGGGTTTCAGTAGTATTTTTGGTCAGCTTCGTGTCTCACCAATTTAGATATAACTGCGGAATTGTGGAATGGACTGATGGGGAAATTATTGCGAAACGTCATATAGTACCGAATCTCATCATCTGAATAACTATCCTTCAACAGGGCGAAATAGCCGGACAATAGGGATGTTGAGGGGAATTAAAGTATCGCCGTTCGATTTGATAGATTCTTTACTGGCCCACAAGAAAGGTTGCAGCAAATACGGTTAATAGTAGCCGTCATTAGAGGTGCGTTTGGAAACCACAGGGGCATCTAGAGGGAGAAGACAAGTGATAAAGACGAACTGTTCGTGCTATTACGTGGCGAGAACTCGAGATTTGGGTCTGTCTTCTTCGAAAACAGGTTTTAAGTATCGGAGTTTTTTTTTTTCCACGTCGATTTCTTCTCCTTCTTATATCGTTTCGCATTCGCAGGGACGGGAAGAGAAGTATAGGCCCAATACTCCTCTGGACGTGGACCCAAACGGTTTCTTTATGTAGTCAGCGAAGGGAAACTGCAATAGCAGTGCCTCACCAAAACTACGGGCCAAAGCTGCGCCAATGTAAACTTTCCAAAGCCGTTGTTGGCGAGAGAATATAATCTACTGTACTTACTTGCTCTGGCAAGGAAGTACTTCCGCTTTTGCCTCAGCGGTAAGTTTCATCAGCCGTGAATAGACTATAGCGCAATTTGGATCATCTCCGAAAATAGCGCTGGTGCGTTAGAGAGCGGCGTGGGCGACTCGTATGTCCAGCAGAACGGGTACGCGAACCGAAGGCTTCAACGCGAAGCCGTATGCACTTCAGAACCATAGATCGGGATAAATTGTTTTCCATTGCTCTATCAGGAGCCTGAGGTGTTTGTAAGAGGATTTCATGCGAAGTCCCATGACTTTGATGCGCAGAAGGTACGTGAAATCGAGAATCGGTATGGCCTCTGCCTTAGGAAAGTGGGTGGTGATGCCTCCATCGTCGACGAATTTAGAAGCGATCTTGCTGTATCAGGGGTAACTCGTATACTGGTTTTTACTATGCAGCAGGTTAGTCAGATGAATGTATTCTAATAGACGCGGGAGAAGTGAACATCCAAAATCATGCCGATTTGGTATAGGGTAGTGGCTGGATCCTCCATTCGAGTCCGCACGCTCACCGAACGCAACCTCTGGCTTGAAGCCCATCTCTGATAGTGAGAAAATTGCGAGAGATATGCACTGGTTGGCTGTGGTATTCTTGTTGTTGTTGTTGTTGTTGTACATGAGGGTGCCGGAGTTTGTGATACCCCTACGGTCAGCAAAAATACTAATTAGTACACACTAAGACTAATTTTCTTAGTATTAGTAATACTAACCTAATTTTGTTTATACTAATACTAAATTAATAATAAAAGAATTAGTTTAGTATTTAGTACTGGACATCTGGTGCATGTCTTGAAGAAGTACTTGCAAAACATGTTGCTCCAATTCTGTGCGCGCTTCACGATAATTGATTATCTATTCGTGTGTAGACGAGCTTGGAATGGATTGCTAGGAAGAAGCTGGTAGGCTCTCGTGTGGTTGATGGTGAGGGGTTAGACAGGAGTCGCCTTCGAGGAAGCCGGCTGGAGATTCTCTCTCTCAAGTGCGTTCTGAGCTGAGTAGCGATAAAGAGGCGAGGATCTAAAGAAAGTGGGAGTTGATTATCGAAGTTGATGAGCAGCGGGCCACCCTTTCGAGGTAGAAGTAGATACTCTAGAGTCGAGACGAGGCCAACGAAGCCTGCAGTTACTGGCATAGCCCAAGTTAGAGCAGCAACCCTGACGGCAAGGTCATTTCATGAAGTCAGAATGGTATCCGCGCGTACCTTGAAAAGGCCGTGAAGAGGAGCAGGCACAAGAGGGCCCAAACCATGGAGATTTGGGAGGCGACGTCGATCCAGTACCCGCCGCACGTGTTTGAGAAATTCTTGGCCGCTCCCACCGCAAGGCATACACTGAGGGCCAGCCCTGTCAAACTGACTTCTATCCTGGGGTGAGTTGGATAATCACCTATCGTTCTCGGTTGGTTTGTCGGTGGTCCATGGTGTCATTGTGTCATTGTGGTTGTTGGGCTGAGTGACTAGAATAATCTACCGGCTGATACTGCGTTGTGCGGATCTGATCCCAACTAGTTATAGGTTCTTTGTGATGAAAAGTAGAGTAGAGAGATGCTTGGAAAATAACCAAGTCTCAAAAGCAAACAATGTTCCCCGAGTCAGCCTGGAATACCGACGCACGTCACGAGACTTGGCAGGAGCTGCGATTGTGGCTTGTTGCTGAATACTCCTTTACGTACGTCACTGAACGAGAGGGCTGAAGTACCCAAAATGTTTGAGAATGAATAGATTGGGCATTTTTGACAGTTGTCTCGGCCTTGGAGTCACTGCTCCATTGTATCACAACCTCGTCGCCTGCTGTTGCGTGAGTTCTGTGAATTGACGGCCGAGGCTGGGTCTACACAGTGACGCCAACATGTCAAACTGAATTAAACTAACAGCAGCCCCACACTCAACTCAATACCCATAATCCATTCACTATTATTCACATTGCCCAGAGGAGCTTGGCATTGCCGTCTCGAGGACAGGACAAAGAAACAAGCAGGCAGTGCAAAATATCGCTCGGGCTCGTTATTTCAAACCAATCTGGGCCTAGTCTCATAATTTTGATTCTTTCATTCATAACTGCAGTCACTTGATACTGCAAAACTTTCACCTGCTTGCATCAAGCAAACTTTCCTGTCGGCAGTGGAGAGCCCCAAACCCACCAAAGCCTTTCCTGCTGTCCGAGACCCCGCAAACAAAGCAAACCCCATTTCGTTGGAAGCAGGAGAGCTGCTCTGATCAGGATCAGCTCACGATGGCTTCGGATATTGCCGCCGTCAAACTCGAAAAGGAATTCAGCGTCACCGTTGGCGACGTCGACTACTTCTTGGTTCGCAATCAGGAGGTACGCACCATTGGAACCAACTGTTTAACGTGTGCTGATCTACATACAGAATTTCCTCGAACCCATCAGCGATGCCGAAGCAGAGACGGCGCTGGTCTATTTGACGAAGCCGGGCCAAACGATTTCACAGTCGACACTCCGTCGATTCCGCGAGACGATACTCGACCGCGATGATGTCTTTGTTCCTGACTTTCTTGCTACGGTCGTCTTCTACGGGGCCAGCGAAGACGAGGTTCAACTGCAAGATGACGCTGACGATGAACTCGGCGTATGGAACACGAAATCCTGGAGGTTTGTGCCCGGTGACCCTCGGGGCAATGTAGCACCAGGACCCTATGTCATCATGGATGGACAAACCTGGCAGCCATGGAGAATTTACCAAGACTTCAGCGAGTGTTTCCTGAAAGCCTTCAAGCCCGCTCCTGATGGCTCTGGAAGATAAGTACACTCTCCAGCTTCTCATGCCTCAAGGAGTCTCCGCTAACTACTTGGCACGCTTCTGACCCTCAATTCCGGCGGACCTGGCGGAAAGGTCATTGTGCCCTCTCGGTGCTACTTCAACCCATCAAAGGAGCGCCCTCTTGATGGGGTCAGAATCAGCGTTAAAGACAACATTGACATCCAGGGCCACAAGACGACCCTTTGCAACAGGGCATGGGAGGACCTTTATCTGCCCAAGGACAAAACCGCGGCTTGCGTTCAAGTTTTGATCGACGCAGGCGCCATTATTGTTGGCAAAGTAAAACTTCAAGCCATGATGATCAGGGAGGAGCCAGCAGAGTGCGTCGAGTTTTTGGCCCCGTTCAACCCTCGCGGGGATGGGTTTCAATCACCATCTGGAAGCAGTCATGGAAGTGCAGCGGGGATTGCTTCGTACGACTGGCTTGACTTTTCCCTGGGATCCGATAGTGGGTTTTCCTGTCCTCTGCCCAAAAATAGCTACAAGTTGCTGACATTACAACAGCCAACGGCGGTGGTCGCAAGCCCGCGCAGTCCAACGGATGTTTCTCCATCCGCCCGTCAACTGGAATCATGGATACTGATGGTGTTGTCGGGCAATTTGAGTAAGACAAGCCCACTCGCACCATGTGGAACTTTGGGGGAAAAAAACCATGTCTGATTTTGCATCCAGAAAATTTGACATGCCGGTTTTGTTTGGAAGAGACCTGACCAAGTTTGACGAATTCATCTCGGTATGGTATGGAAAGTCGCCGATGCTGCGCTCCCTATCCAAGGTATGACCTTTCCCGGACGCCGTATTTTGGAGCCTCTAACACTGCGCAAGATGCCATTCAAAATTCTCTATCCCGTGGATTATCTGCCGGGCGAAGATTGTGCGCAAACAAAGGCCATTAATGCATTCGTGTCTTCTCTCGAAGATGCGCTGGAGACGAAGAGGATTGACATATCGCTTGCAGAGCTGTGGAAAAGGGACTTGCCTGACGGACCCGAGAATGCCGACATTTCACGTTATCTTGAGATCGTAAGTGCTCCATTAACATTGCTTATCCAGAAATCCAACATTTTGTAGACTGGCAACATGCCCTATTGCCATGGTATATATGACAGCTGGATAGACTTCTACAACAGTTATCACGATAAACATGACAAGATTCCGTTTGTCCACGACGCTGCGCGTTGGTTTTGGTAGGTCTGTGTGTGTTTCATGGCTTATTTGGACGCCGAGCTTACATTTCTCGAGGAAACTCGGACTCTTTGCTGCTGTTGGAAGCGACGAAGACGAGGAGCCAGAGGGAAGCGAGTCTTACTGGCGTCAGGTTGAAATCTACAGAAAGTGGCTACTGGAGGAGGTGTTTGAGGTAAATTCGAGAGATTTCATCACCATCATGATTCTCCCCATCGATTGCCAAATTCCGAATTATCGGTACTCGCAGCCTCCGTGAGTCATATATCCCACTTGGCACGCCCGCCAGCAGCGAAATAACGAATTGGTAGTGAATTTGGCCACCTGCCCGGCTACAGTCCTTTGAGCATGTCCCCGATGATGCGAGCACCTGAAGTTGCTGTGATGAGTAAGTTCCACTTGCCGTCCCTCCATCTGGTTCCAGTGGTTCTCACAAAAGCCCCCAGTTGGCCAAAGCACATTCCAATCTGAGGTCACGATGAGAGAAGAGCCGTATCCAATCGGCGTGTCCGTGATTGGACCACCAGGTAGGTATTTCGGGATTGGTTGACGCCAGTCCATGCTGACATTGTCTTCAGGAACTGATCTTATTCTCGTTGACCTGGTGATCAAGGGGATGAAAAAGGGCGGGATTCCTCTGCAGATCAAAACAGGGCGATTCATATACGATCCACCCGTCGAGCAGTAGCAACTTGATCTCGACACATTCACTCTCTTATCACTAAAGGCGATTGGAAGATTCGCCCCGACTTTAAATCATAATTCGCGTCATGCCAACGAGAACCAATTCTTTATCTTGTCAAGACATTGCACGAGGGTATGGTTGGAGACCTAATGTCAAGGTTACATGCGATGTGTACTTCGTCTGGATCATTTCAGTTCAATTTTTGTTTCTCATGTTTTACGCTGGAATGACTGAATATGTCCTGGCAGCTTTGACCACGAATACAATACTATAAATGATGGTGATTTCTATGCTAAAACTTTGGAGACGGAATCATGCCCGTTTCTGCAACATACTGATCCCAAAACAAAATCAACTTATCCAATATTTCAGGCTTCTCTCCAGCAAGGTTGCGAATTTCAGATGGGTCGTCTGTCACATTGTATAGTTGCCACCCGTCTTCCTCCGACCGAGGCATCCAGACGGCCTTCCAGGGTCCTTGCCGAATAGCCCTGTGCCCGAAAAGCTCCCATCCGTGGACGTGGTCATCCTCTCCGTGGATGGAGACGTCTGCCGCAGGCGATCTCAGATGAGGCACCCACGACTTGCCACGGGGCAGAGCGACTTGCCTGCCGCGGTAACTGGAGCCCGGGTGTTGCACATTGGCCAACTCCAAGACAGTCGGCAGAATGTCCATGACAGTGGTAAAAGAGTGGCTGATGCTTCCTGGAGCGGGCTGCAGAGGTGGATAGCGAATGATGCAGGGACACCGGATGCCGCCCTCCAAGGTCCACGCCTTGACGCCTCGGCTCGGGGCTGTGCCGGCATTTGCCCAGCGCGGACCATACCAAATAAAAGAATTCTTGTTTCCGAGGTTTTCAGTACTGTTGTCGTAGTACTTTTCGATGATGTTGCCCATGGTCCGTGGGCCGCCCATTATCTACAGATATTAGCGAAAACCCTGATGATGGCGGCGGTGCACTTACAGGCAGAGCTTCCATGGCCGCGCCTTCGGCTCCGTTATCAGACATGAACAGTACAAATGTATTGTCCAGCTCCCCGGTGGACTCGAGATACTGTACAACTCGACCAATGTTCTCATCAATTTGCTCCACCATAGCAGCATAAATCTCCATAGTTCTAGCGGACCGCTTCTTCTCGTCCGGAGACAGGTCTTGCCATTCCGGGGTCATGGCCTTGGCAAGCGGCGGCGGCGCGGTCGAGCCAGCAGGCACAAGACCGAGCTCAATCAAACGTTTGAGACGCTCTTGAGTTAGGACGTCAGGTCCCTGGTCGTATTTACCCGCTGGTTCAGTCAGAAATTGCGAATCTACACAGGGTTGGTTGGATTCATACCGTGCTTGGCGATCCTCTCTCGGTCAGCCTGCAGCGGCCAGTGTGGAGCCGTAAATGGGAGGCACGAAAAGAAAGGCTGCTCTTTTTCCTCCGGGGTGCGCTGCTTGAAGAATTGCAGCAGTTTGTCGGTGAATGTGACGGTCGAGAAGAAGTTCTCGGGGAGGTCTTTTTTGCGATCGAGAAACTCGTCGCCCTCCATCCAGTGCCCGTCGGTGCAGAGGGCAGAGAACCAGCCATCGTCTGCGTCCAGCTGTGGCTCGTACGCATGGTGGTTGCCCGAGCCCGGGAGAAAGGTGAAGTTCTTTTTGAAGCCTCGAGAGCAGGGGGCAAACTCCTTGGTGAGACCAAGGTGCCACTTTCCTGACAAGACGGTGAAGTAGCCATTGTCTGAGAGTATCTCTGGCAAGGCGGCGACGCGGTGGTTCAGATAGCCTTCATATCCAGGCGTGTCTTTGAAGTACTCCTTGTGCATTTGCATGTGCTCCCACATGCAACCAAGACCGGCAATGTGATTGTCAGTGCCCGAGAAGAGCATTGAGCGGGTTGGGGAGCACGCAGAGGCCGTGTGGAAGTTGGTCATGCGCAGTCCCTGGCCGGCAAGGGCATCGAGGGCCGGGGTGTTGATTTCCGATCCATAGGGGCTGGTGTCACTAAAGCCCAGATCGTCTACAATGATGAGGAGAAAATTTGGTCGTTTGGCCATGGTGGGCTGCGCTCGATGTTGGCTGTCTCTGGTGAATCAGGTCAAAGTAGCGCAGCATTAAATATTGGTCGGGGCCTGCCGGATGACTTACAGACAGACGCGCGACGACGGATGGGCGGAGCGGATAGACGGGCTTGAGTGTGGGGTTGATTGCGCCGAGGCGTCATGGGGGACGCGCCACGCCGCAGGGATGCTTTCAGCGACCCCAGATTTGCATCAACTGCCGCCCACATAGCAACGATGCCGGCCAGCAGGAAAGCCGGATTCCAAAATCCGGGGAAATGTTAAATAGCTGCTATTGCAGCTCGAGTCACGGCTTGAGTCTGCAAACAGTCCGCATCCACAACTGTACACAACTGTACACAGCTGCTGCCATGGCATTCAAACAATTGTTCAACAGGAAGTTGCTCTTCACCGCTGGCGTGCTTGCCCTCTCCCAATTCAACTTTGGGTTCGAGACCAGCGCCTTTAGCAACATCCAGGCCATGGACCAGTTTATCGCCGACTTTGGTGAGAAGCAACCAAATGGCGAGAAGATAATAGAGTCCAAGTGGCTTTCCTTCTTCAATGGCTTTTCTGTTGTCGGCTTTGCTGCTGGTATGTGTGCCCTTAGCCTCTTGAGCCATGCCCCGCTAACCTTGTAGGCGTCGTGACTGGAAATCGTCTTACAGAAACCTTCGGCCGTCGGACGACTGTTAGAATCATGTGCATGTGGACCATCATCTGCACCACCATCCTCATCACGTCGCGCAATAGAGACCAAGTCCTGGCCGGGCGCGCCCTCAATTACCTCTACATTGGTATGGAATTGGCTGTCATCCCTCTGTATCAAGGAGAGATCACTCCACCACAAGCCCGTGGAGCCATGGTTGCTTCGTACAACTCGTCGCTGGTGACCGGGTCCCTCATCATGTCCCTCATCTGCTACGGGACGAGTTCCATCCCCGGCAAAAAGAGCTACCTCCTGCCGATTGGCTTGTTCTACTGCATTCCCTCCATCGTCCTGGCCTGCACCTTCGCCATGCCAGAATCCCCGCGCTGGCTGGCCTCGCGTGGCAGGTACGAAGAAGCACTGACGTCGCTGCGACAGTTTCGGGAGGGCAAGTTCTCGGAAGAAGAGATCCAAGCGGAGCTGGATGCCATCCGAGCTGCGTGTGAGTCTCAAGAAACGCGGCCTGGGGAAGACTCATTCTTCAAGCGATGGCCCAAGATCTGGTCCCCGAACCACATCAAGCGCACCAGCATTGTCTTGGCTACAAACTTTTTCCTACACGGCACAGGCAATGCCTTCTCATCCATGTATGGCACCATCTTCTACAAGTCGGTGGGAACCATCAACCCATTTGCCCTGACGACCATCAGCGCTGCGATGACACTCCTTGTATCCATCATGACGCTGGTCTTGGTCGACCTCGTTGGCCGTCGCCCATTAATTCTGTGCGGAGCATCCGTTCAGGCCTCGGCACTACTGCTGATGGGAGGTTTGGGTATGATTTCGCCCACCAGCCGATCCATCAGCAGCGGCATCGTTGCCACAATGATGATTTTCGTCATGGGATACACGGCAGCTTGGGGGCAGTTGTCACATACCATCACGGTCGAGTTGCCATCTCCTGAGGTCCGCGACCTGACATATTCCACGGGATCGCTCTTGGCCATCTCCACACAAACCGCCATGACGTTTGGTCTCCCGTATTTGCTGAACAAGCCATACGCCGGACTTGGGCCCAGGGTGGGGTTCATCTTTGGAAGTCTCGCCGCTGTATCTGTCATCTTTGCATTCTTCTGCATTCCAGAGTGCATGGGCAAGAGTTTGGAGGATATTGACCTCTTGTTCAAGCACAGGGTGCCCATCAGGAGCTTTAAAAAGACAAATCCCGCACTATTAAGGGAGTCCGGCGACCCGGATGACAAGCCAGTCGCTGCACATGAAGAGACGACAGTATAGTGAGGTAGTAGGTGGGATACGATTTAGTGGAACAAACCCAGGCCTCGTCATGTTTTTTTTTTTTCAAAATTTTGCAATGCAACCCTTGAATCATGCCCCGGGTAATTCCCCCACTGGGACCAACCCTCAAGTTGGCCCAGTTGAGATAGGCGTCACCACGCATGTCAAAATTATGCTTAAGAAATCTAAGCAATCGCATGTAGGAAATTAGAATTATTTGGTGTTATTTCCTCTTCATGGCAACTCTGGGGAAATCGCAGACAATGTCATCTTGATTGCAAGGGACCCCATGCTATGAGAGCCCAATTGGCAATGATTCAGGGGTTGTGTTGTAATTACCGTATAATCTCGGAAAATCCAACCAACCACCATTTCGCTTCACTCCTTCTCCCTCCCCCGCATCTTAAATTCTGATGCCAGTTTTGATTAGTTCTCTGCACGTTTATGGGGACGTGTTCGTCTCGCCTCTACTTCGCGTTCGGATTTTGAAAGATTAAACGCTCGTTCCCCGCATTGCCGGCGGCCTGGCAGCTGCAACAGGGATGGATTGCTCCTCCCCCGCACACAAGGTATAGCCGGTGCGTGACTCGTCATCCATCACCATTACTCGCATTGAGATGGAGGAGCCCGCAAGAAAACGAAAGAAGCTTACAACCGAGGACTACGCGCTGAGAAAGCGTGCGTCGACGGCGTGTCAGTTTTGTCGGTTTCGCAAGTCCAAGTGCGACAACGCCAGGCCCACTTGCGGCTTCTGTCGGCGTCACAAAGCCAAATGCATCTACGGGGCTCCGAGGGAGGAGCCTCCCGAGTCGGAGCACCAGTCGCATCAAAATATCTTACGCCGCCTTGAGGAGATAAAGGACATGGTTCAGAGTTCAATGCTAGTTGACACACTTCCCAGTTCCACCACCACACGTTCCCCTGCTGCGGACTCATTCGATGCCGGCCAACCGGAGAATGCCTCCCCATATGTGGCCTTCCGCCCAGAGTCCATTATAACTTGGCCTGTTTTTGCCTCAAATAACATGGGGCTGGTGAGCCCTGTGGAAAACTTCCAGCCCATGCAAATTGAACAGCGACCAGACGAACCAGGAGTCGAACTCGAGTCATTTACCGTCTATGCTCGTGAGTTTTTGGTTCATTTCCATCCTCGAAACCCCATCCTTGATGAAATGGAGCTTTTGAGGTGCGCGAAAAAGGCCGACTCCGATGGCTTGGGATGGAATTCGGCATCTTGCCTTGTTGTACGTCTTCCACAAATACTCGCGGTTGTGGTCTAACGATCCCAGCTTTTAGTTTGTGCATTGACAACCAGTACGATTCGTTGGTCAAAGCTGCCGAGATTCTGTGGTGATCCAGACGCAATACCAGAGCCCGGACCTCCTCCTAAACAAACAACTCTTGCTCACTACTTCTTTTTCGAGGCGAAGAAGCGCATTGGTCTGCTCGGAAATAGCCTACTCGACATTCAGTGCTTCTTCCTGGCCTTCATTTTCGAAAAGACATACATGAGACCGCTCGAAGCTTGGTTTTACCTTCAACAGGCTGCAAGTTGGCTCAAGGTTCGCCTCTCGCGCAGCAATCAGCTTCAAGATGGCTGTTCCGAGGGCAGCGTTCCTGAAATCCATCTTGAGCAACGCATTTTCTGGTCATGCTACAGGGGAGAAAGGTGAGACAAAACCCGATTTCCCATCCTATACTGACATCAACCCAAATAGAGAACTACTCCTTCAATTTGACTTGCCATCCAGCGGGCTAGAAAACCTCTCTTACCCACATGCACTTCCTGAACCACCCGAGTTCTGTGGGTGGGGGGCCCGAGATTGGTTAAGCGTCCATGATGAGCTCATTGTCGAGCGAGGGTGGTACTTTTATCTGGCCGAGATTTCTCTGCGCCGCACCTTGGACGAGGTCTTGGATCTCCTGTACAGAAAGGGAGAAGCATACTGGCTCCAGAATCCTGGCCGACTGGTCGCACAGTACCACGAGCTCGACAAGCAAAGACGCATCTGGTACGACATTTCCATCTAGTTCTTCCTAGCTAACATCACCAGGAGAACATACCTTCCGGAGATCATTCAGTTCGAAGATGATGTCATTCCCGACAACCAATTCACTCACGGTCTTCGCGTCCGCTTTCTCGAGTGGCACGAGATGATCCTTAGGCCCATCCTCTACTGTGCCATCCACCTCCCTGAACGAAAGCTCAAAGGTCTCCCGATAGTTTCCCTAGCAGAAGATGCAGTCAACGTCTGTTCCATGTTGATCAACCAGGGCCAGCTGACTCGACGGCACGGTGGTTCATGGTTCTTGGCAAGGCGCACCTTTTCCTGCGCTGGCCTGATTCTCGCCTGCCTGATCCATCCAGAGAAAAGGGTTAGGCCTCCTCCCACCTGGAAACGGGATGTCCAGCTTGCAATACGGGTAGTTCAGATTTGGGGGAGAGAGTCGGAGAATATAGCCAAGATGGCATCCGTCCTGGAGCAGTTGTACATACAAGCCAGGGAATGCTAGGTGGAAGACGACAAAGACTAAATGATAATAGATGCAGAAAAAGTCTCTTGGGTTGCAAGAACGCAGATGTGAAGTAAATGGCTGTTCCGATCCCAGTCTGGGCGGTCTCCAGGGGTCCAAGAAACTGTAGGTATCACGTTCCAGCCTGCCAAGATAGCGAATGACCTTCACAGATCAAAGGTGTGAGACAAATGGCACGAAAGCTAGAAACGCGAATACATTTAGCATCCGTATATCCAGTCAAAGTATGGCCAAATAATTAACAAAATCGAATGACTGAGGGGTTGGTGCAGCAACAATAACGCCTGGCGCCTATCAATTCATGGTGTTTTGAGTCAGCATCAGGGAGAAAAATAAGGCAGCGTGGACCGCCCCCGTGGCCCGATCCGTCCGATAGACTTCTACAATAATCAAACGCGTCAAGATCTATTCAAGTCTAATACTGTACACACTTTATATCTTCAGCTCCAAATTAGCTATTGCCCGACCGATGCAAATGCCCTGCTGATTGCCAGGCCAGTCGCGGGGTATGACATAATCTTGTCATGTACGCCGTACTTCAAAATCTCGAGTCTGATGTCTCCCTTCTTGGTGGACCACACCACGATAGAACCCCCTTCTCCGCGAGACTCTCTAGCCGTTTCGATCTTGTCGAGCAGAGCCCCATCGTCCAGAGTGGCATTCTTTTCGCCTTCGGCAATTCTGACTGCCTCCCTGAATAGCTTCACGGAATGCTCCATAGGAATATCCGAATCATCTTCAGCATGCAAGAGGGTGATGTCGTACTTCTTGGCGGCTTTGACAAATGCACCCAGCCTGTGAAAGTTATCCCACGTGCTGGTGAGCTGGCGCGCAAAGAAGTTGAAGAGTGGCTTCACCTTTGCGACGGGTGATAGGACGGGAATAAAGCCTCCAATGCGGTATGTAGCGGTTAGCTGGGGAACATCGGCAAAGGTAGCCGTGACAACCAAGCCTGCAAAATGAACTGATGGCTCTCGTTGGGCTAACTCGTTGACCAGAGCAATGGCCACTGCCGATCCAAGGCTTTGTCCGTAGATGACTATCTTATGAGGTGGAATGCCGGCGATGTTTAAAGCCCAGTCAGCTATTGTGAGGGCATCCAGAATAACACCGCTCTCGGAAGGGTGGCCCGTGGATTTCCCATAACCTCGATAGTCAAATGTTAGGACATGGGTGTTGACGGGATCTGTAGCATACAGAGATCGATAGCTGTCCGGGCGCCATCCACTCGCCATTGTGCCACTGGTGCCATGGAAGTAAAGCACCAGGCGAGCATTGGGATTCTCTTTCAGAAGGCGAAAATTTAGAGTCTGCTCAAAGTCTTGTACCAGACCCCCCTCCGGTCCTTGCGCAAGCAGAGCCTCTTGGTTTGCTTGATACGCTGCCAGAGGAAGAATATGCCAAGAGTGGAGATTGACTCCGTCCGATGTTGGGATATAAAATGGTGTGGCTTGGTGATGAGCAAAGCCAAACTGTTCGGGAACGTTGAGATCCTTGAACCACGTAAGGGTGACTCTATGGAGGTAGATTGCATGAGCCTGGAGGGATGGTGCCACAATCAAAGCCCCAAGCACGCTGAAATACAGCACAGCGGGAACACCAAGAGTCAACCCAACCGCCAAGATGGTTGAGCGCAAGGCGGATGTTACCATGACTGCTGTATTTCCGCGGCGCAGAAAAATCAGCTCAGTATAAATAGAACACAGACCGGCAAATTTTGCCAAAAACTCGAAATGTCAAATCGACAATGCAGGAGGGGAGTGGTTGATAAAGATGCGATGAGGAGTTATCAAATACCCACTGGAATTTGATTTGTCCGACCCTGCTTCATATCAGCACGTGACCAAGCCTTAGCGCTAACATCGCGATGCTGAGTATTTTATTGGTCGGTTCGCCCCACAAGTGTCTCATCAAGCGCTAGGATGATGCGGCCCGTTCCCGAAACCTACTAAGCTATTGGGCGATTCCCCATGATGCGAGGGCCTCATTTTCACAGCCTTACAGCATCTAATTATAGAGCAGACTGATAAATGCAGTTGTTGCCGAGATTATGAATCTAGTAACATCTCTTTATGTTATTTAATTTTTTTTGTTTCTTTCCTTCAAGTTCGCTTTGTCCAAACCCCACATTCATTCCTTCCATACACACAACATGAGGGCTTCTAATTCGACAGAGGCCAACACCCTAGTTGGTTGGGTTCCAGAGGGAGACGACCGAGGAACCTGGTCCATAATTACCTCGTGCTTTTTTACAATTCTTATCTGTACCTGGACGGCCATTCACCCTCGTGTTCACGTTTCACGCCGACTTCGCAACACACACAAGTTTTACCAGCTCGTCAAGGCACTTCTAGCGCCGGAAATGGTATGCCTTGAGTCACTTCAAGAGTTCCTCCAAGCCCGAAAAGCAGTACGCAGATGCTCCAAATCCACCGGAAATCAGTTCAAAACGATACACGGATTTTATCTCTGCATGATGGGAGTGAGGTACAACATTGGGGTCCACGGTGGCTATCGCACCCTCTGGCCCGGCCAGTATGCTTGGTTATTGAACAATGGCTTGATGTCATGGGATGACCACAAAGCCTGTGGTCTCCTTCAGGAAGATATCAAAGACAAGAACAAAGCAGATGGGCTCGTAAAATTGACCGCTCTACTGCAAGTCATTTGGTTCACGCTACAGTGCATCATGCGTGCGGCACACAATCTTCCACTAGCACCACTGGAAACAATGACGCTAGCCTATGTGTTCAATGCTCTCGTTACGTATGCATTCTGGTGGGAAAAGCCCAAAGATATTGCCACGGCCTCCTTCATTGATTTACCAGACATGACCCCAATCCAACAGGAGCGGTTTGAGAGTCTTGCTATGGAAGACACATACGACGTCTTGGAGGAGGGCCAAAAACAGAGCAACAGCATCGCTTGGTACGTGGTGCCACGAGACTGTCAGGATGATGAGGTCCTCGTCATGGCACAAGAAGAACTGGACGTGGAGAAAGCTTCCGGCCCCAAAAAGGGAGATTTTTCCGAGGAGGAATTGCAAGTCATCGATATATCAGAGGATACCGCCGTGATCACTGAGTGGGACGCTAGTCTTTACATGACAAAGTATTGGCCCTTGCCGTGTCTGCTGGGGGCGTCTTTTGGAGCCATCCACCTGATTTCATGGGTCTCAGTTTTCCCATCCCAAGTGGAACTATGGTTATGGAGGATCAGCGCACTCGTTTCCGTTGTCACCGCTGTACTTTGCATGCAATTCAGAAAGATGAGTATGAAGTGGGAAGGGCCCTTGACCATTATCAAAGTAGGAAGCCCCCTACTTTATCTAATCAGCAGGATGATCATGGCCGTCGAAACATTTGCTGGATTGAGAGCAATGGAAGCAACTACCTATCAGACCTACGATCTCTCAAACTACTGGTTTCATTTCTTGTAAATATAATGTCTTGTAGCATGTTGCCTTCCTTCAAGGCTGGTTAGGGTTGCAAAAAATACTAATTAGTACATACTAAGACTAATTTTCTTAGTATTAGTTTAGTATAATCTTATACAAATACTAAATTAATACTAAAAGAATTAGTTTAGTATTTAGTATACTAATTTAGCTTAGTACTCTGTACAACCCTGAGGCTGGTCGACACCAAGTGATGCTGGAAACGAATTATGAGGGAATGATATCGACGAGTCTTAATAAAAATACGATGCTGAGTCCTAATATAGAATAGCATGGATGTGCATTGAACTACCATGCCAAAATGGCTCTTCTTCACCATGATATGGTCACTTTTGGTCCGCGATCAACCGCTGCAAAGTGCTGCATCAAAAACCATTCGACTGTCAATTAGAGGGATTTGAAGCATCAAAGCTTGGATTTCAAGTCACCACTCCCATTCATACTCCCTCCAAACGATGAAATGCTCGAATTCTGCAAACAAGTCGCGGACTTGGCTGCCAAAATGTGGCAGCTACCAACCCTAGAACTTCTTGAGTCCTCAGGTGCTACATCGAAGGATGTGATCTAGGTAAATTGTTTCATTATAGATTCCTGGCCCTCACTTATTGCGAAATGTTGGGTTAACCTTCCACAACGTCAGTTGTGCGATAGGACTGTTCGTAATGGGGTATATTGTTGTTTCTTTATTTCATTCGCTCTTCTCCTTTCATGAAGAGCATGGATCTCCTATTATTGAGTCCAAACTTGTAAAACTTGTCATAAAATTCACGCAGTATCCATCCTTCGTAGCTTAACCTCTCCAAACAATCTCCATAACAAGGATGAAAGTCATGGGGTTAGCCTCGTACTTGACCACGTCAAACCTCTCATCCGCCAGCTTGATTGTGTCCTTCCAGTAAGAAGCGGGGTGCTCCTCAGTGTTGAAGAGAGCCATCATTCTAATGTCTGTTGAAGTACCCATCTGCTGGATAGATCTGGGC
This sequence comes from Calonectria pseudoreteaudii, assembly GCA_001879505.1. Classification (NCBI taxonomy): domain Eukaryota; kingdom Fungi; phylum Ascomycota; class Sordariomycetes; order Hypocreales; family Nectriaceae; genus Calonectria; species Calonectria pseudoreteaudii. Next base: position 3,116,373 of record KV875229.1, read on the forward strand.
ATAATCTCACCTCCAGCATCCTTCTCCTTGCCGACGTAGTCAATAAAGAGGATGCGAGTGCCTGCCTTCAAGGTGGGTCGGAGGGCCTGAAGGATCTTGATGGCCTCCTGCGTAGGCCAGTCGTGGAAGATGAGCTTGATGATGATGACGTCGGCTTCTAGGGGCTGGGGGTTGAAGAAGTTGTGGGACATGAACTTGACCCTCTCCTTCAGCTCGTCAGGAATGTTCTTGTCGAACGACTTCTGGGCCTTGGGAAGATCCTGGACTGTGATGCTGAGGTTGGGGAACTTCTTAGCCAAAACAAAGGCATCGTGACCACCAGAACCGCCAAGCTTCTCGGAATTAGCAATCATTCTTTCGCAAATTGTTGGATGCACTCACGTCAATAACTTTGGCATCTTCTCCGAGAGACTTCCAGTCCAGCGCGTTCTCGACGATGGCCTCGAGTCCAAAGATGTCCTTGATGAAGCTCATAAACTCGACAAACTTGTCTTGGCGCCAGCCCTTCTTTTCTCCCTCACCGTGGTTCTCCAGCAGCTCCCAGGAGTTGGTGAACTTTCCGCCATAGGTTCCACTGCTGTGGAACAAAGAGAAGGCGCTCTCCTTCAGCTCAGTGGGCAGTTCTTTTCTACCTCGCACAAACTTCTCCAGCGCCTCGTTCATGACCATCAGAGGTGGGCCAGCATCATCAAGCAGGCAGCTGACTTGGGCTCTCAATCCCCTTGAGTGAACAAAGGCCGCAGAGCGGGAAGTGTGCTTGATGCGGACTGGAGTAGCGTTAGGTTCGACGTAGTCGAAGAAGCGAAGCGTTGTCGCGTGCTCGATGATGCGCTTAGCAGCTTCGTAGGGGAGTTCCACATGCGTGGCAATTTCCTCGTACGTGGCAGTTCCGTTCAGGGGCACGGCTGACCAAAAGTCAAAGTAGTTCAGAAGGTTGAGCGTAGCAACGTCGGGCATGATCTGGGACGGTTAATTTGGGGTCCCCATTTGCAAGAGAGCTGAAGCGGGGTTAGGGGGGAGTACTTACGCAGTGAGCCCAGTTCATGACACTCTCTGTTGGACCCTGCGAGAGGTACCACAGGTCGTTGATGCAGTCTGCTAGCTGCTGGCGCAGCATGAACATTTCGCCAGTCAGGCCAGCATAGCTGGGCGGGCTGTCGGCAGCGAAGGTGGGCTGGGGGATGTTCTTCTCCTTGAGGGCAGCAGCGAACTGCTGGGTCAACTCGCTGACCTTGGCAGCAAGGTCAGTGAGGGTGGTGGTTTCTGGGGCCGCGGGCTCGGGCTCAGTCTTGGGGAGCGCAGGCTCAGTGATGACGCTGGTTTCGACCGACATGGTTGCTGTTGTGGTCTTGGGAAGAGGTTGAGAGAGAGGAGGATGTGTGGCGGCTGAAGTCGAAGCGAGAACTGAGGAGCAGAACAACCCCTCTTATGAATTTCGGCAGTAGACGGATTGATAAGATAATCTACACGAGCTGCCGTATAGATGCCGACGCCGTGGGGGTAGTGAAACATGCCGAGCCTCTGATGTTCAGCATTCTTTCCTGCTTGGTGTCTAGCAGCAAGCGGACCAAGCCTCTAGGCAGGGCTAGTAGCCGCCAGCCAAGACGTGGTGGACGACTTGGGAAGGAGGCTAAAGCATAATGACGACTTGGCACTGATTTCATCTTATCAATCAGCAACCGCGAGTGATCATCAGACGGTCTGAACAAAGCTGCGCTAACAATTAACCATAATACTCTGGGGTGCCGAGGGCTCCGGATGGGGCCCTGCTGTACCCAGTGGCTCCGCCAGAGCCCCCCCCCCCCCGCCGAAATGGCATGGCGTCTTCGGCGGTCTGGCCCGATGGGATAGCGCCCACCACCCCACTGCAGGCTCGGGTGGGATCTCCCACGAGCCGAATCATGGGATAGCTATTTAACCGTCCGTGAGGTATTTATTACATCCACATAAATACTTAGCCCAGCCTCTAGTTTCCCGTCTCAAGCCGCTCTCGGCATGGGCTTCATCCCCCACGTGGGGCGGCGTTCGCTCTGACGCCTGAACCGACTGCGGGCTTGGCAATCATGCAGCTCTGTGTGGTGCAGTGTGGTTCTGTGTGGTGTCGTGTGAGCTAGAGAGAGCTCAGGCACACAATAATGAGCCGCTCGGGGAGTTGCTGATACAGCCTGTAAGCCGGGTGCATAACCTTCTCCATTTCGGCTGGCACTGTAACAGTGGGCGACGATCCAGAACCCCCCCCCCTGTGGATCTCAGTGTGCCAGTGTCTGTATCCTGTATCAACGCAACCACCTCCGGTTCACAAGCCGCAATGCTGCATGTCAGAAATTGGCTAGGGCACCGGCGCGGCGCAACGGGGGGAGGGGCACTGAGGCTCCATAATTTAGCAGAGTCGCCTGGCCATTTTCGCTCTTCTTTTTGCTTCTTGCTCCCTGTGGGCTCGCCTCGGGCTGCTATTGAAACACTAGCAGGGATAGTGCAAAGTTAAATGCCCATTTGCGGGACAAATCATGCTCGATACAGAGCAAATGCCATCCGACGCGTTGCATTCGCTCAACCCTCGCCAAAGATTCCTGGCCTGAGAACGAGTTGTGTGGATTCCCAGTGCGCAGTTCTCCACCATTGTCCCGATGCTTCGGAGCTGCACAACGAATAAGGGAGTCTGCCCATTCCTAATTTTGTTCCCACTGGTTGCATCGTAATGTATCGACCTTTTCTTTTTTTTGCCTATGCTGGACAAGCAACAGACAAGCCAGGCTTTTGTTCGAAATTGCCGGCTTGTGTTTTTCTCGTCCGCCCAGACGCTGGAAGCACATGCAAATTCTGCATGCTGCATTTTATGGAAGTATTGGGGCCACTTTACAACGACTATTTTGCATCATTGAACAATCTATTGGATCCAACGACGCTCAATCCGTATTGGCCCCATGCACTTCGGTGCCGTATTTCCAGGCATCGGAAATAGTCCCGATGATACCACTGGGTAATTGAATGTAAGGCCAGGCTTCAATACCAACACTCGCATCTATTGATCCCCTCCAAAATATGGACGTGCCAAGGATGAGGCTATTTTATCACTTTCGCTATGCATTTTAGACTCTGGCCATTGGTCTAGTTTTTTTCCGATTTAACCTTTGATAGGCATGCAATCCTGCGCTATTACTAATTCCGAAAATTGTATATCAGTATCCACCGATGTCGGTCTGTAACCGACTTGACTCGTTGATCTGCGCCAAGACGGCGACCACGGAATGATCCTGGCAACCAAGCCTTGGAGCGATTGGTGTCCAAACCTCAGGTCTCGTAATATGCCAACCCCTAGGCAGTTGCAATGAAGATGGACCATTGAATGAGCTCCTCAGTATGGCAGAAGCGCAATTTCCGCAGTGTTGCACATGCGTCTGCGTTGCAGCATCATCAGCCCATGCTTATCAAAGAGGAGGGGCTAAACGAGTAAAAAATTCCATAGCCATCCAGGTTGAATCTATAATAGTTTTCCAATTGGAGCAGCTTTGACTGAAGAAATATGACATAACCTCTGTCCCAACATCGACCAATTAGATCCATAGCTATATTCGTATTTCATTGCCCATCCCCGACATAAACCCAATGTCACGTCCAAAAACGCGAAATGGACCATCAGGAACAACTGGTTCGATGACAACATGAGGCAATTGGATTGTTTCTTTTGCGGGGCCCAAATAGTACGCCAAGGTTCACGTGTCTTTGCTGAGAAACTTAGCGTTGGTTTTATGACAGCAATTAAAAAAAAAATACTACTCATCGAATGATCTATACCATTATGGCCCTAGGTAATTGCCATCAAGGGAATCAAATTTGGAAGTCAGACTGGTATGAGCGCCCAATTGTATAGGGTAAGGTGAGAAACAATGAGATGCAAGACTGAAACACTCAGGTGAAATCAATAAGAAACTGCACTAAATTAATCGCGATTCTAAATCATCAAATGTACTAGTATGATCAAGTTGATTCTACTGGTGGTAATATCAACGTCATTCGTTTGCGTTGAACTGGCTCCTTTGAGATGTCGCTGGTTGAGAGCAAGGATCTACTTGGGCTCTTCGAGGGAGCGGGCCATACCTGCACCACTAAGAGAATAAAATTCGTCACGATCCAGAAAAACGAAAATAATTACATTGGCGTAGCCAGGTTTGCAGATGTTGGGATAGTCTGAGAGCGCTGGTCGGCTCCGACACGTCGAGCTCGGCCGAAAGAAATCACTCGGAAAAGTTCCGTGCGTGCACCAAAACGTTGATCGGGATTTGACCGGGTTTGGGATTGTGGGGGAGGCGTCACTGTCGGATTGATCCGAAATCAAACTATAAATTGATGACGGGGTCGGCAGGTGATGGATTCCAATACTTATTTGATTTTTTTATCAGTACACCTAAAAGACTAGATACTCGGCTCATTTCGCCACTATCCTTAGCCATCCGCCTTGACAACTATGCGCATCGGAATTTTGAAAGGGAATGGGATTGGGCCCGAGATCACTCAGGCCACCCAGCGAGTTCTTGAAGCCACTGGGATTGATATTGAGTGGGAGGATATTTTGATTGCAGATGAAGCTCTTCAAGAATACGGACACGCACTTCCTAAAGAAACCATCGAACGTCTCCGCTCTGTCGGCAGGACTATAAAAGCACCACTCATTGTGGACAAACTTCAAGGCCGAATTACCTGTACCCAAGATGATGGTACCTCCAAAACATACCCCTCGCTCAACAATGCTATCCGGCGCGAGTTGGGTGTGTTTGTAAACCCTCGTCTGATCAGGGGTTTTCCCAGAGTGTCGGGGCGCCACGTAAATCTCGACATTGTCATCATGAGAGAGATCACCGAGGATGTGTACGTGGGTCACGAACACATCATTGGCGACGATATGGCTGCGTCGGCTGTCAAACTGACGACGCGAGCGGCAGCGACAAGGGTAGCTAAATTTTCTTTCGAATATGCACGCAAACACGGGCGCAAGCGGGTGACTTGCCTGCACAAAGCCAATGTGCTCAATCTTACGGACGGTCTTTTCCTCCGATGCTTCCAGGAAGTTAGTAAAGACTATCCAGACATTGAAGTCGACGACATGATGATCGACGCCGCATGCTACACGATTGTTCGAGATCCGCGTCGGTTTGATGTCATTGTCACTTCAAACCAGTATGGAGACATCTTCTCCGACTTGGCCGCTGGTCTTGCGGGATCGTTGGGGCTGGCTCCAGGCGCAAACATTGGCGATGGCGTCGGAGTCTTCGAAGCCTGCCACGGCGCCGCGCCTGACATTGCCGGAAAGGGAATTGCGAATCCTCTGGCACTCATACTGAGCGGTTCATATCTTCTTGATTCTACAGGGCACCACCGGGAGGCAGACACAATTCGACAAGCGAGCAAAGCTTTGATTGAGCGAGGAAATGGCCTCACTCCTGATTTGGGCGGTTCGGGAACCACGGAAACGTTGACGGACGAACTGATAAAGGAGATCAAACAACTACTGGAAAAGTAGATGTCTCAAATTGCTATCCTTGCTGGAATCCAGATAAATGAAGACTATTTTGAACCTGATGAAATGAGATCAAATTCTACCCTCCTTGGCCTTGTCGAGTCTGTCTTTTCACAGCATCTATGGCGGGCAAGGCGGTCAATCTAGGCACGATCTCCCAGTTGGGCAGTTGTCAGAAACCGGGTGGTCTTTCTGCCTTGTTGTGAGCCAGCTTGAACTGTAACCAATAAAAGAATGGCCACACTAATCATGACCGCGACGGAGTGCGGATTCTTTTATAGTAGCGACATTGAAGATTTCGCATAATGTTACAGGAAAGGGTGTGAAGACAACTAGGTGAACTATTCAAGCGAATAACAGCATAGTGGAGTGGAAAGTGTGTCCGAGCGCCGGTAACTTGGGAGGGTGTTTTCACCTGGACAATTATTGATGCAAACTGGATGGCGGAGTGAGTTCTGTCCAATCATCCCTAATTACTCCCTTAACATTTCTGTAATTGGGTAGCTTCTTGGCCTGGCCTCAAAATTTGCTCTGCCAATTTTGACTGGACTGACTGGTGCATTTTCATGACTCGTACGTACGCCGCCGCTCCATTGAAAAAACGCGGCTGAGTTGCATTTTGTGCAGTCTCTCGATTCCGCCGCTCCTAGATGGAGCGCTTTCTAAAAGTATTGACCAGACTTATTCTTATATAAAATTGGGTGGTGTGCGAGTGCGACCGGAGGAATGAGGTAAAAGCCATGTGAAAACGAATGGAGGCAGGGAGTGTACATGAGCCATTGGGTGAAGTTGTGTTACTATTTTCTGCCGAGTCGCTACCGTCCCGTGTTTCGTCTGCACTATGCCGCACTCGAGCCGATTTTCAGCTGACAGCGTCGTTAATTGCCTCGCTTTGGGGGGAGGGGGGGGGACTTTTCCAATTGCATCACAGCTTACTCATTAGATCGACCCGATCTCTGATGTAGCTTACTGCATCGGACCTTGTCACCTTGTCCAGGTGGCCAGGGGGGGTCAATCCTGACATCATACTATTGCCATGGCCGACCGTCGATACCGAGGTAGTTCCAGCGTGTCCAGTCTCACTCCAGAAGTCGCCGACTGGTTCGCACGACGAACCTGGCAGCCAGCGCCGTGGACGGCCGAGGATCTCATTGCGGCCAAGGGCGGCCGCACCGTGAGCGTGGTACTGCCGGCGCTGAACGAAGAAGCTACAGTGGGCGCTGTGGTCAAAGCAGTGCTGGCGGCTGGGTCCCTTGTTGATGAGGTGGTGGTCGTTGATGACGGGTGCACCGATGGCACCGCCGCTGAAGCATCAGCGGCGGGAGCACGAGTGGTGGATCTGGCCACGGCGCTGCCTGGAGTGCCACCTCGCCTGGGAAAAGGCGAAGTGCTATGGCGCTCGCTCAACTGCACGCGTGGTGACTTTGTCGTCTTTGTTGACGCCGATCTTGTTGGCGCTGGCCCCGACCTGGTGAGGGGCCTGCTGGGGCCGCTGCTGATGGACGACTCGGTGCGACTGGTCAAAGGTTTCTACCGCCGAACGCTGCGACAAGACGCAGACGAGCATCCTGACGGCGGCGGGCGGGTTACCGAGCTGATGGCGCGGCCCTTGCTCGCCAGATTCGCACCCGAGCTGAGCGGCGTGGTGCAGCCGCTTGGCGGAGAGTACGCAGCGCGCCGCGACCTGCTCACGGCGTTGCCCTTTGCTGGTGGATATGGGGTCGAAGTCGGACTTTTGATGGACACGTTGCGGCTCGCCGGCCTGGACGCCATTGCCCAGGTAGACCTTGGGGTGCGCCGACACCGCAATCGTGACCTCGCAGACCTGGGAGTCATGGCCTCGGAGATTCTCGCCGTGGTGCTCCAGCGCGCGGGCCTCGACCCGAACTCCATGCCCTTCGATCTGGTGCAATTTTCTCAGGACGCGGCGCCAGGTGGGCGCGGCTGGCATCCTGTGGTTCGTCATGTTGATCCGTCAGATCGAGGACCCATGGAGGAGGCTCTCTCTAACGCTGATGATGCAAGTTAGGCGGTCACATTGACCTCCGTTTATTGAAACAGCCGGTCAAACATGCAGGACTCGAGTGTTTTCTTGTTCTTTTTATTCTTGTTCTTTTCATTTTTTGTGTGTCCATTCACACGCCTCGGTCGCACAGAGATTACACGGCTGCCCAGCCCGGAAGATGCCAGGATACATAAACAGAGGATACACAAATTTTTTTTTGTCTGATTTCTAGAACATCTGAAAACACCAATAATATTCTGGTGGGCCTGTGGGTTGCGCGACTTTGCTAAATGGAGCAGCGTTTGCTGATTGCTGTCCTGAGCAATGTATTGTGCGCGAATACCTTCACATACTCCATTGTTCTGCCCATTCTAAGTCTAGCTTTCCGACATGAATATGCCTCAGTCTTGATCGGTATAGACTATGGAAGAAAAACAACCGCTCGTCATATTTCCAAAATCCCAAGCCATAGGGCGCTGATAAACTAGCCACATTTGCAAAGTATCTAAAGGCCCTACCAAGTAGATTTCTAGAACCTCCTTTGAAGCCACCTTGAAGCATCTAGGAAGATACACCCAGGGTAATTATGTGGGCGGTAGCGATTTGAGCTGGCGATATGTGTTGATATTTCCTTTCCTCTTTCCTGCGCAGGGGCATTTCTATGATTCTCGTCTGAGCCGTCAGTCTGTTCATTTTATTCGGACACGTTCCCTTTTCATCCCTGGCATTATCGTATCTAACCCAACTTGTGAGGCATCGGACGGGTTGTCTTGTACTACTTTGAAGTAGGTGGTCCATCCAGAGAGGGATACATAACCAGCAACCTCATAACTGTTCCCGGCCCTGCGCAGCAGCTTCCCCTCAACAAAGCTTGATGGAAGAGATGGATAGCTCAAAACAAGGACTTTGTACGTGGTATTTTGTGGTTCAACTGTGGATTCATCAAAGACGTTGGCGGAGACGTAAGAAGTAATGTCAGAATCGGGTTTCCAACTTGCCCAGAATCCCGCCGGTATTGAGCGGGGGCGCGCTAAATCTCCGCCGGACCTTTCGTACTCATCTCCAAAAGTATAAAAGCCTTCCAGGGGATGATCGAAGTGCGCCAAGTTTACTTCATAGGTCTCGGATTCGACGAGGATACTCTGGGGGAGACTCAACCCAAGAGTTTCGCAACGGCCTTCGAATGTTTCCAGTGCTTCATCACGTCCGTCTTCAATCTCTATCCACACAGAACCTTTGAAAGCCTTGGAGCGATCTGTTGCGTCCTCCAAAATTGGGCTTGGGTAGCTCTTTTGACCCCAGCCAATTTCGCCGGCCCAAGAAATCCATGACCATGATGGGAAATCTGGATTCCTTCGCGCCTGCGTCTTCATGTTCCAACTCATGCCCAACGTAAAGGCTGCGCTCATTGTCCACTTTGGCCGGGGTTGCTGAGGGCCCCAGCAGTTTCCTGGTGCAGGAGTCGTTGTAATGATTGGAACTCCTTGGAGATGGAAAATCGGGTATTTGTGTTCTTCGAGCACTTTCAAGATTCCTAGGATAGCGTTTAGACGGTCTCCTTCAAATGTGAGTTGTCTTTTGGAGTATTCAGAGATGTATTCGAAAGCCTCTCCAGCCTGCAGGTAGTCAACGCATGGGTCGGTAAACAGGGATCGGTTTGGTGCTCCTGGAGCCATTCGCAACTCCAAACCGCTATCTCCCGGGTGTATTGGCTGCCCGCGACCATATACTTCGTCTCGTAGCATATTGTGGCGGCATTCAAAGTATATCTGCTGGTCAGTGAAAAATAAGCGGCGCTTTGATAGCATACCTTCTTGAAAAGTCCAGCCCCTTGACATCCATACTGAATCTTCGATCGTTTTGCGGGGCATATCCAGCAGGCCAACCATCTCCCGGCCTTGGACAATTCTCCTGATTTGCTCTTCGCGTGGTGTTTCACCTACTCCTGGTAACCCATGATGGGGGCTATCTCCACAGGCAGCAAATATTGTCAAAACGCTCCCCTGGTAAATAGCTGCCATTTGTTGGATTTGAGCTAGCTTCTCAGCCAGGTTCTTTTGGTCGATGCAATACCGGTCAATCCAAATATACCGGTAGCCAAACGCAAGCGTGACGGCAATTGCATCGTTGATTGTAGCCGGTACCTTGACCAAAAGGCCATCATCCGAGACATGTGAATCATCAGGCGCCTTTCCCCATACATAGCTCAACGTTGTGTAATCGCATTTTTTCGGAGCGTAGACGACTCTTTTAGTAGCGCAATCGATAACTCGAATGGGAAGCTTGGGTGGATCTGATGGCCTACAGCTCTCATGAGTCTTGTTGCAATGTTGCAACCATGAGCCGATTGTGTCGTAATCGAGACGATCAGGAAGTATGGCGCTGGGGAGGCAGTAGACTAAATACTGATTGCGCGTTTCATTGCTGCTCTTTTCGGCAAATACTGCAGTCCGAGGAGTATCAGAGATGCTATCGTATGCTCGGCCCCAATGGTAAACCTGGGATGAAGGCTTCTCAAGCATCATGTAGCCTTTGTGAAAATCCGGTTCGCGGTATCCACGCCCTGCTTCTCTTCGGACCAAACAAAGCTCATCCCTGGTAATGTTATTTGGCTTTGCATCAAGCATCCAGATCATGATATCACAAAGGCCACATGCTCCGTTTGGCGAGAGGGAGGAGCCAGACCCAATCTCCTGCAGCACTTGTATCTCTTGGCGATCGGGTAGAACTGAGAAGTCGATTGCTGCACACTCTGAGCAAATTTTAGAATCCATTTTGAGGATACAGTTGACGCAATCTTGTGAGAAAATGGACAGTTTTCCGAACGTGGCTTCAAATTTAGGTCCAGGCATGACTACGACCTGCGCCACAGTCAGCAGGATCCACGTGAACAAGTCTCGACAGAACAGGTCAACCAATAAAATCGAATAGTCGAGCCAAATCTTCACCATTGGTCAAGCTCAAAAACGAACTGTCACCCCAAACCAGCCAGTGTGAATGCACCTCAACACCAACATGACGGTGGTCACAGCGCTAAAAATGGCTTGGGTGAGAATCGCACATGAACATGACGGTTCGGGGATAGGAAAATTATCACCAGATTCGCACTCTCGTAGTAATCGATCACAGTTATCGGCAGGAACATTGTCTCAGAGAGCTACCTGGTGCGCCCATCATCTCGACGTTGAAACAAATGTTGAAAGAGTAAATCGAAGCTTATCTTATTCTATCTACTCGAACTAAGCTGACGAGGCCATGTCGCAACCACACAGATATCCCCGCCAGAAAGAAAGTAAATATAAATGTCACCGTCCCTGAATTCCTACCAAGTGACTAGTTGCATCCAACATGGACACCGATAGAGTTGGTTCCTGGGGCAGCCACGTTGGATCGGCTTCCGCAGCCTCTGTAGGTACTTTGGTTGCCGTTGCAACGAGCCTTGTTCCAAAACTGAACTTTGGCGTCCTTGAGGTTGGAAATGATGAGGCAGGCAGTGTTGACTGCAGCAATACAAGGGGTGTTGGATTCGAAAGAGCCATCAAATATAACCCTGCAGTCGGTGCAGGCAGGAGTGTAGCATGCCTCAACCCTAGCGGTGGAGCGCTTGTGGAGAGGGAGGTCGGCATCGCGGGCCTTGATGACCTGGGTCATTGACTCCGAGGGGTGGTAGGCAAAATCTGCATCGCGGATGAAGACTTCGGTCTCACCGACACCATTGGCAGCTGGGACGGCCGTGGCAGAGTGGATCGAGAGGAACGCGAGAATCGCGCTCAGTGCGTTAGCCTTGAGGAAAAGCATGATGAAGTTGAGATGATGTTGCAGTTTTAGAGTTGAATGAGAAAGGATAGATGAGGATGTTCGTTTGATGTGGATGAGACAGAATCAAGGACACTCGATCCCTATTTATAACGGACTACAAAGTTGAGCAAAACCCTTCCCGTTTACTGAAAGTTCAGCTTCCCGTTCGTCTAGAGGAATCCTTACCCATTCTGGCTGCCAAGTATAGGCTAGTTGATGGAAAATTGTTTGGCGCCCAAAAGTCCTTTTTTGTTGCCATTGCCGACGCTTTTTTTCCAGCCTAACACACGGTCGCACGGGTGGCGTGGGTGATCACCGACACGGCACATCGCGAAACGGGACGGTTAGGGAATAGCGAATGCATTAGTCGACAAAAGATCAATTCAAAAGGACATTACCTTGCTCAAAGGACCAAAGTCCGAATTGGATGAAAGATGAAGCGAGAGAATCGAATCACGAGCAACAACCCCGCCCTGGTCGTGCATCCACAAAACCTCAATACCGTCATGTATAACGTATCACACAGTTTTTGGCACAGCAAGACAACTACAAGAAAGTTCCGGTGTATTTAATTCAACTAGCTTTGAACCTGCAAATTTGTGATTATCCTACTAGGCTTTGATATAACGCACCCAATCATACTCTATGTGACAGCCGAAGCGGCGGCTAGAGTGGACGACCACCAGCCCGCGTAGAAAACCTTGCAACAGCAAATCCTCACCATTGTTTAAGGGGCGAGCAGCCACCACGCAACAAGCCAGCCGCCCGAAAATCTCTTGGTTGGATGTCGACCATTGTTTACTCATCATGTCCACCGAAAGACAACCAACTGCATGCCTGTGGGGCGAGTGCGCGCTATGCCTCTCGGGATTATTAAATAATGCATCCGAAGAATTGATTTTCTTGTCTTGAAATGGGCACATTTCAATGCCGTAACATGCAAGCCTAAATTGCATTCCATGAGTAGCGTAGGGCAGCCAGTCATCGTTCTAAGGCCTGGCGAGTGCTGAATGATTCACTGAAGCGCTCGCATCGCAATGCTTGACCAATTACGATGCAGAGAAACCCAAGGTATCTATATGGGACAACGCGCTCTCCCAGAACCAACCGTGGCCAATCATTCTTCTTTGACGGAACATTTTGCAATTGCTCGCACACAAACAACGACAAACATTCGTTCTTGCTTTCGGCATTATTGTTCACGCATTCCTTTATTCCTCCTTTGCTGTTCACCACATGCCCGAGTATAAAGCGATGAGCTCATTGCGCATCAACCACCACTCAGGCCTTTACGTCTATCGCCACCCTCACCACCCTCATCCCAACCACCGGACTACCCATCTAGCACGATGCCAAAGCACATTCAAACTTACCACGCCGTCAAGCGTTTCGACATGAGTGCGCTTGAGGGCCCTTTGCAGCTCGGAACCATGCTTGAAGATCTCGAGTCTTTTCGCCCTCTGAACCGAGACGACGTGGTCGACCCCTCCAATATAATCAACTACAAACTTGACATTCAAGATGGCTTCGACGAAAGCGCCCGCCGAATCATCGATGGGAGATCCCCTGCATGGGCCATGGGACTTGTCCCAAAAGGAATCACGCATTTTCCCGAGTCAACCATCACCAACGATGCTCACTTCCGAGTTTCTTGTGACTCCATCGTCACCGCATCATTCGACCCAGACCAAGACTACGACACCGAAACATTCAAGTGCCGCTTCGTTACCGACCACATGAAAATACTGGGACGCCGTGCTCAGGTCTGGATGGTGACCGGGGTCATGATAGCCAGAGGCCTGAACCACGGCTGGAAGCTATCCGGTTCGCCCTTTACCCCATCTACTGCATCGGCTGTTTCGTACACTTCGGATAATTCCAACTTGACCCTTAAGAAAGGTGATGTTGTCGTTGGCTACCGAGTCAAGCGCTATTACTACGTTCGGGCATCTCGAAATCCTTTCAACAGACAAAAGAAGCTGGTATCAACCACGTACACGACCGGCGCGAAGATTTGAAAAGGAACTAGAAAAATACCAATGCACTGTGTCACAGATTTGGCGAGAGTAGAATACCCGAGCTCGATGTTCATAAAATGGGAAGAAGGGCATAAAAAAGAAGAGAGCACCAAACGGAAAGAAGCAAGATTGAAGATGATACAACTAGATCAATAAATTTCAATTGTTTTATAGCAAGGTATTCTGTGACACAATGTCTCATGCATACACACGCGCGCGGTTATAATGTACATAGTTATGATTCTCAACCGTTATCTACCCAGTGGAGAAAGTAATAGACCAAAACGGTCTTTTTCCCTTCTGAATTTTGTTAACCTGTTACTGAACATATTAAAACTCTCTGCCTTAAACTAGGATCATATAGTAAGTCCATGGAAGAATACTGTAGTTCACATCCACGATGCAGCCGAACTGGCATTGCCCTCAGGGGACTAATGCCACACACATATATCGTGAATGGGCGGATGGAAGAGGAAAAGTCATTACGCTAGAGTGCAGCATCGACATCAAATGTTATGAATTGAACCGAGATTTTCAAAAGGTTTCGTGTTGAGACTGGCTAGACTAAGGGAGTCGCGTTATTAGAAGAATTACATTGGCTTCGTCATCTATGTATCTCCATTTGCCAAGCAACACTACTACATTAACCATAGTCCATCATTCATACGTCAAAGCCATCATGATGAAGATATTAATTAGGAGTAAGCAGCAATGGCCTCGTCAAAAGCATCAAGAATAGGCTGGACCAAAGCCTTAGCTGTTGACTGCAGCGCCGAGGGCACCTTGGCGATGACGGCAGTGGAAAGGGTCTCAGTAGCCGTCTTCTGCTGCTCAAGGTTGTCCAGGATAACCGAGCTGATGCCCAGCGCGTCAAACTTGGACTTGGCAGCGACAACGGTGTCAAGGGCGGCCTCGACGACATCGGCCAAGCTTGTGGTTGCAGAGGCAACGTTCAAGGCCTCGGTGGTGCTCAGGCTGGCCGATGCGTTGGCAACGTCAGTGGCGTCTTCAGTGTCGGACAAGAGCTGGTTTGCGAGGGTGACAATGGCTGTGGTGCCAGAGACGCTACCGTCCCAAGCGGCCACAGTGTCGTCGAGGCTGGAGGCAGTGCTGGAGATGACACCGAAAGCGGCGACAATGGTATCTCCCGAGGCGAAAGCGGCCGAGACCAGAGTGGCCAAAGTGAAGATCTTGGTGAGCATCATCTTGTAGGTATTGTAAACCGAATTGAGCAAAGTGTTTATTGAGTTATGGTAGAGAACCGGCTGGAGGATGAGGAGGAATGCATGGAAATGAGAAATAACACGACACTTTAAATATTCAACCTAGGTTATCCAACTGGCCGAGCTTGTTTTCTCTCGGCATCAATTAATTAGCTAATTGACAAGGTCTCGAAAAGAGTATCACACGGCCACATCTTCCGTTGCCTGAATCCGGTCCCCCCTCACCGAAGGATGCCCAAAACTAAAGTAAAGCCATTCGGTTTCTGTCAACAAGGCCGGACATGAGATACCCTTAACTGCCTATAAAGCGATGCGAATATAACCTAGTGCCAGGGTTTTAAGCATTTGCAGTGGCTCAAAACGGCAAGGTGGAGAGGGGAACCTAGATCGGCGGACAGGGGAAACGCGGGGAAGATCTGGATCGAATTGTGCCGCGGCTGGGATGGGCACAAAGATTCACGTGGAATCTGCAATTTCGGCCTGCAAACGAATTGGGATTGGATAAAGCCCAGAAATTGAATCCAGGTCCCAATGGAACTCTGACCAAAACAAGGACTTTGGTCGCCACATGCGCGCTGGCGGCTCAGTCAGATGATGCAATAATTGAGCAAAGTGACATTAGAAGACCAAAGCCCGAAATTTGAGTAAGTGTATTTAATTCACCTGAAAAATGCGAACATCATAAGCGATACTCAATCAGGCGGCGGAGGTACTCAATCCGAAGATGGCAGAGTGCTTGTTTGAGAAACCAGCGCGTAGCTTTCGAAGAAACACACCACACTTACTGGGAACTTTGCATCATTTCTAATTTCAATGTTCACGATTTCAATATGTCCGTTAAAAGAAGAGTGCGAATCAATTGAGCGGTATAATAATTTCCCTACTATTAAAATTCGTGATAGTACACCGAACGTCCTCATGTTCCTTGGAGCAAGCACTTCGCCCCTATACCCAATATGGGAGATATGTATTTCCACCAGCGGCTATATTTCCCCACATTCAACCTTAGAACAGAAAGCTGACACCCCTATTTCACGTGCGATTGGAATGTTTATCAATCTCCGCACCAGCGACCGACATGATTCCGAGCTTTCACGTGTCAATCCCTTCTAAAGGGCTTAGCATTTTCGAATTCCCGTGCTGGCTGATTTAGCGAGAAACCAGATCCCAAAAAAAGAGTGATCAGCTGGACCTGATGAATTCAATGGGGTCACATCGACTGTGGAGCTTTGGCCAAGGAACCCGCCCTTGCAGCAAATGGATGCCAGACGAACCAATATAGTTGTATTAGTTCTGAGTAAGCCTGACCCAAACATGGAATTGAACTGCAAAGGAAAGCCTTCAACATCTAGCCTATATGCAAAATCTTTTACGGAGTCTTGTATTAATGTCTCGTCTGCAAATAACCAGCGACTGCTAATTCCAATGCAAAGGCCCAGGTTTGCTGCATACTGCTCATGCTATGTCCTTCTTCATGAATACTGCCTTGAAGTCGGGCCAGGTATCATCTCCCGGCTCATGATAGAGATTCTGAACAATTTTAATTACCTGGTAACCCCTCCTCTCATACCATTCTTGGTTGGTCGTCTGTGAATTCATCGTACAAGGTTAGCCACTGCTTGAATTCCCAAAGGCAAGATGGCTCGGACACACACCTTTGGAATTTGCCCGCTCTTCCTCACTTCCAGCATAATGAAGTCCTCCCTCTCCACTGTGTCAAGACCCAGGGTTCGTGCGCATAGTGGTTCCTCAATCGCCATCGTCTCGACGACATCCATGGCTGCCCGCCCAACACCCCGGCTCTGGAACGATTTGATGACGTAAAATGTCTTGATCCAGTAGATTCGCTCTGACTCAACTTTCAATCCAACCCTGTCGGCGCCGGGGTTTTCGGAATCAAGAGAAATGTGGCCAACGGGTTGAAAGAACTCGTGGGACGGAGTGCGAGCCGTGCCGCGAAGCCAGACACCCGTATCCTGCAACGGTGCCCCATCCTAATACAGCGGTCAATATTGAAACCAACCGACAAGTACAATTGAGCTACCTGTGGGGAAACGGCAGTGTCCTGGTCCTGTTCACGCCCATTCTCGAGGCTTTCAACGGACATGGTCTATATCGCGCATTAGTCATCCTTTAGGGCTCAAAGTCGGTGAGGGTACAGCCGTGGGACACTGACAATCCAGAAGAGACACTTCGAACCAGCCTTTTGCATTTTACTCCATGTCGCAATTTTATTACTATCCCATCCGCAAAGTTCTCGCTGCTGAAACAGAATTGCGGCATGGTCCTCAGAGTCAGGATCCCATGGAATGAGATGGACTTGGGTTCTTGGCCGCGACATGTTGGAAGAGATGCAGGTAATTACGCGATGAATGGGCAGCCAAAGAAGTTGCTGGACAGTTGGTTAAGGTAAATCTTTACGAAGGGAAATGTCACAAGGATGTAGAGTCATTGCGCACTCCCGAAGGATCGTAGCGTGACTCACTTATCCCCATTTGTCTGTCGCGCCCTTTGCGATACAGATGGGGCGGCCATGCCACCTAATTGCTTACATTCTCTCTCGTTTTGTTAATCACCGAGCACGGTGCTGACGCAAAATATGGGTCGTGAGGCTGAAAGCTGATCGTCTCGATAGACTTTTAGAGGTTTTAAAAGATAAGAAGGCATGCAAACGACTGCGCAGCATTCGCAGATTAGGTCAGAAGGAGGCCAACAATCAGTCACCGAACACAGTTCGACCCACTCTGCTGCCAGGAACCGCAACCCCGTCTCGCATGGAGTGGAGACCAAGTCGGTTTCCTGATGAGAGGCAATCCCAAAGTTAAAGAGAAAATGAAGAAATCTGTACATGATCGACGGCGATTGAGATGGTCAGCGGGGCCATCGATAGAAATGACAGATATCCCGATCTTGTCTCCGCCATCCAACGGGCGATGCTGCTTGAAGCTCGTACACCCTAAGAAATCAAAGGAGGAGAAATTGATAACTTGGAGAGAGAAAAATCACGTTAAGACCTTGGTCTCGTGATTGTTCTGGCGGCGCTCAATACCATCAATCTCGAGCCAAGGAGTGGCATGACTGTGGCTTGTGTGTTGTCTTGTGCCGTCGGATCCGGTCGGGTGGTGGCCCTGCGCGACTCCAGATTCCCCGCAGCCCAAACCATCCCAGTCTCTTGCTACGAGAGATGCGGGGGCCCCAAGCCTGATTTTTTTTTTTGGGGTACGGGTAGAATTCTCTTGGTGAACCAGTTGATACGTCGAATGCAGCCAATTCGTGTACAGGTTGGAAGAGTCGACAAGTCTTCAGAGCGAACCTCCCCAATAAGACCTACTTAACATCTCTTATCCACTTCCCACTCAATGACAACACCTCAACAACCCTTGGTGAACCCGTCGTGAACCCGTCCACCAGAAGTCTTCCATTCCCCAGACCCCAATCGATCGCCTTGTCGTCCTGTGGCCTGATATTCGCCGGAGCTCACCCCACTCACGCTGCGGGGAAACCCGCTGAAGCCATAATTGGCGAACCTCTCCCGTCAAAGTCTGGGGTTGTTGCACCCTTTCCCCAGAAACAGCCATGAACTGACCTGCCAAGAGGCGGCATCCATATGCCCGGGAGCACAATAACCGATATAATCCGAGAGTTGGTGTACATGCCTCAGTCCACAGCCGTGGCTGACTGTGGCATCTAATAAAATGGTACAACCCGCTCTCTGCATTTCTTCATTTTTCCTGGAAAGGAATATTTCCTTCTCTTTGTGGAGACAGTATTCCACTAAAGTCCAACAGTCTTAGACATCATTATTGGGTCTAGCTCAGAACAGGGAAGACCAAACACTTACACACACGTATCGTCTTATTTATTGTAGAATACGATCGTATCTATCGTCATAATGCGATTCGGCATCATTGCACCGGCCATGTGCCGATCTATTGTCCGCAATCAAAGGCTGAGTATCCAAGGTTTCGAGCAAGGTTTCAGAAAACTATCCAGCATCAGGTCTCCACGAGCATTTGAGGAAGAAAGGTGTCGGAACTACAACCCCAAGGACTTTTACCCTGCTCACCTCGGAGATACCCTTATCAACAAATACCAGCTCGTGTCCAAGCTAGGCTGGGGCACCGGCTCAACGGTGTGGCTCGCCAAACAGACTCACTGGTGAGCAGACCTCCTCTTGCAACGCAAGCAAAGGTGCCTCACAAAAGAGATAGGCTTCCATGGCAAAATGAACAATATGTTGCTCTCAAAATTACCAACAACGCGCCCGTCGCACACACCGCAGCACGTCGTGAAATTGAAATCTCACAGGAAATGTTCACTGCCGAGACTTCTCATCTAGGCCGACGGCATGTGCGACCTGTTTTGGACTCGTTTGAGATTGAGGGATCCGACGGAAAGCACATCTGTATGGCGTTTGAGCCGTTGCGCCAGCCGCTTTGGATGCTAGGGCAGCAAAGCGGTCTCACCAGCCTTGTACAACCGCGCATTATCAAGGCAGTTCTCCCAAGCATGCTCAAAGCGCTTGATTTTTTGCATTCCGAGTGCAGATTAATCCATACTGGTGGGACCTTGGCATCCTGAATAACCCCTCCCGGTCAAATAGGAAACTAACAGGAGCCCAGACCTCAAGGGTGACCATTTCATGGTTCCGTTTGAGGACCCCCAGGTCCTCGAGGACTACGTTTACCGCCAAGACGCCAACCCAGCACCATGCCAGGACCGAAACGGCCGCCCGATGTACGAATCGCGTAACAATTTTGGTCACCTAAGGGGAGACATTGGCTACGTCAAGCTCACAGACTTTGGCCTAGCCGTGAAGGGAGACGTGGCGGAGCAGCACAACCATCCCATCCAGCCGCGGGAGTACACTGCGCCTGAGGTTGTTCTCAAGGCTGGGTGGACTTACTCGGCTGACATCTGGAATCTGGGTCTTGTGGTATGCATTTACCAAGCTTTGGCTGTCATAAAAGAAAAAGAAAAGAAAAAGAAGAAACATGGCTAATCGTCGTGCAGCTTTGGGAGCTTTTGGGAGACGTCAACCTACTGAGCGGACGTGTCCCAGGAAACTGCAACTTCTCTCAGAAGAACAGATTTGCCCAGATGATTCGCCTGTTGGGTCCTCCTCCGGCAGAACTTCTGGCCCGCGCCGACCGCGGCGCACTCTCCGAATTCTACAACAACCAAGGTACGTCGGGGAAGGAAAGAAAGAAGGAAAAGACCCTTGGCACAAGAGAAAAAATTAGAAAGGCTAACCGGCCAGGCATCTTCAAATACCCCGAGCTGATCCCCGATGAAACGTTTACCCTTTCAAACTCGACGCCTATGCTTGAAGGCCAGGAACGCGCGCTGTTCCTCAACTTTGCTCGAAGGATGTTGACTTGGCTGCCTGAAGATCGCGCCACGGCAAAGGAACTGCTTGATGACCCGTGGCTCAAGTCATCTGGGCACCACAGGGCCACTGGATTTGGATACCTTGAGGATACTCGCCTCACTTGAATGAATGTGCGTTACATGACTGTGGAGCTTATTTAGGTCTAATATGGTTTTCTTCTTCCTTTTTTGGCGGATTTATAGGAGATTATATGAACTAGTACTTTTATTCATAGAGCATAATAACTTTGGCTCTTTTTACACAGCCGTCCCAAGACTGTTACAAGCAGAAAATCTTTCAACAGGCCCATCCTCAAATCATTTCACCTTCCTCAACTTACTCTTGATTAAAGCAAACACACATATATTTAATATTAATACAAGAGTAGAATGTGAATTTTTTTTGGCATTACAGATAACCGAGGCATCATGTGCTAGTAACTAGTCTATTTCCCACGCAAAAAAACAAAAGAACAATTTCGTGCTGTGGCACCAAAAAAAACGCAAAAAGGAGGGGCAACTCAAAACCCTTTCCCTGATCCTCTAAAAAAGAAAAACAGATAGAAAAAGAAATCTATGTGTAGAAAAACGCCATAGAAAGAAATGGTCCAACATTATATAAAACCCGACCGCGTTTCACGTGTTCCGAGATTACTCCGCCTTCTTGGACGTCTTGGTTCGGAGCTTCATGAGCAGGTAAACCATACCGTACGAGCTCAGGACGAAGATGACGACAATGGCAGCATCTCTCCAGCCGTAGTAGTAATCCTTCAGGTTCAAGGTGCGGAGGTAGTCCTCAGCCTTGGTGTACTGGCAGACCTGGCAGTCTGCTGTGGCCTCGGGGTTGACGAGGTTGCTGACGCTGGAGCTGAGGTAGCTGGCCAGGTACTCGCCGCAGGTTTGGTTGCTGGGGGGGTCGAATCGCGAGAATTCGTTGCTGGAGCACTTGATGTCGGAGCCCCAGAGATCGAAGACGAGCATGCTGCCCATAAGGTAGTTGTAGGGGTTCAACCAGTAGATCCAGTACTTCCAGAACTCCTGGATCTGAGCGTAGGGTACTAGGATACCACAGAAGGAGACGAGAGTACCGAGGAGCAGGGGGTTGACCAGGGAGGCAAACACCTCGTTGGGGGCGTAGGCGGCAATGAACTGGCCAATTCCGGTGTAGACGAACTCGTACATGAGCATGACGAAGAAGGTGCTTCCGGCACGGCTAGATTCGCTGGGGAATCCGACAGTATAGTACCAGCAGACGTAGTACAGGACAGCACAGATGCACAGGTAAGGAATCTCGGACACAATGAGACCAGTGACGAACGCGACCCACGAGTACATCTTGGACTTCTTCTCACGCGTCTCAAAAATATCTCGGCGGTGGATGAAGAGAGGTTGAAGCTGAGCCATGACACCAGGAGCGACGAAGATGAAGTTGAAGATGGTGAACATCTTCAGCTGCATCTCACCAACCGAGTCGCCAATCATCCAGAACGTGAAACCGTTGAAGAGGGCAGACGAGATGTGCAGGTTGAACTTATTGTTGACGTAGTCGGTATTGCGGTAGAGGGCCACGTTCATGCGGTGTGTCACAAGCTTGATCTGCTCCCACATAGGCATGGCGAACTCGTGGCCGTCGTCAACGGTACCAGGGGGCTTGGAGGCAGCGTCGGAGATGATGTTATCAAGTTCCTTGGTGACAGCTTCGTGCTCGGGAGATGCCAGCCAAACCTCGTTCCAGTCCTTGCCCTGAGACAGGTGTCCAGAAACGACGTCAATCATGTGTTCAGCGGGGTTGGACTCCTTGGGGCAGGGGGCACCGTATCGGCCGAAGTAATCCTTGACAACCTTAGCCTGCTCGCCGATTTCACCAAAGTACACAGTCTTGCCACCCTTGGCAAGGAGGAGAAGGGTGTCGAACTGGGCGAAAAGCTGAGCAGAAGGCTGGTGGATGGTGACGAGAACGGCCTGGCCGACAGCGGCAAGCTTGCGGAGGAAACGGACGGTGTTGTAGGCAGACTGGCCGTCAAGACCGGAGGTGGGCTCATCAAGGAAGATCAGGATGCTGGGCTTGGAAACGAGCTCGACACCGATAGTGACACGCTTGCGCTGCTCAACACTCAAACCGGCACCAACGTCACCAATAAGAGTATCGGCAAGATCGTGAAGCTCAAGGAGATCAATGATGGTGTCAACGTACTTGAGCTTCTCCTCACGAGGAGTCTCACGGCTTTGGCGCAGGAGGGCAGAAAATTCCAGGGCTTCTCGAACAGTGGCGTGGGGCTCGTGTACATCAAGCTGCTCACAGTATCCGGCAGAGCGCTGGAAGGAAACAGGCAGAGGGCGACCGTCGACCAGGATGGAACCGTTGATCGTACCCTCAGTCTTGCGCTGGGCGAGAACATCCAGAAGAGTCGTCTTTCCGGCGCCAGAGGAACCCATCAGAGCACCCAACATACCAGGCTTGACCCAACCTTGAACATTGTCCAGAAGCTTGCGGTCTCCAGAGGGGGTCTTGACTGTGTAAGAGAGGTTCTTCCAAGTGAAAACAGACGTGTTGCGGACGAGATTTTCATCATCAGAAGTCTCTCCCTCGGTGATGGGGCCACCGGAGCCGACAGCAGTCTCCTTCTCACCACCAGCTTGACCTTCTTCATCGGCTTGACGAAGAGCATTGTGGATGTGAGCGTTCTCACGGGGGATAACCAGACTGGGACCATCCTCGGAAGAGTTGCGCCACCTGGTGGTGAACACGATAGTGATGGCAACAAAGAGAGCCCACCAGGCCCAGATAATTCCGAAGTTTCTCCAGAGATCAGCATGGCTGTAGGACAAAGAATCAAGGTAGTCATCGCCAGTGATGAAGTTGACTCCGGGCTTGGCTCCGCCTACACCGGCACAGGCCTGGTGGTTGGGGTCAGCGTCAGGGCCGTTGGGGACCAGGTTGTTGCCGACACAAGGAATGATCTTGTTGTGGAACTCGTTGGACAACAGGGCATTGAAGGCATATGATAGAGGGTTGATCCAATAGATCCACACAAACCAATCGTGCATGTACGGCTTCTGGATCATGTAACCACAGTACATGATGGTAGCAGAGACCATGAGACCAGAGACCTTGGAGGCACCGTCAAAAGTCTTGAAGGCAGCACCGATGGCTCGGAACATAGCAGTCATACACTGCATCTTGTTGTTAATATAGTCATCAAAAACAGCCCAGCAGTAACACTTACAATTGTGATAGAGACGAGGATAATCCAGAAGGTGAAGAAGACACCAGCATCGCTAGTCAAACCAGTCATGAAGTAGAGAACCAATGAGAAACTGGATACCTGAAAGAGAATTACAGGAAGATCCGCAGTCATTTGAGCGATACAGAAGGCAGAGGGGTGGAACATGGCGAAAGACTTGTGCTTGAGAAGAACAGGGCGGCCGGTGAAGGAGTCGGTGACTTCAGACATGGACAGGAGAGCGTTGAAAAGGACAGCCAGGAAACAAGAACCGGCCTTGATGAACAAGCCGGCAGTGGTTCCAGGAGCATTGTAGAAAAGGGAGCCACCAATAAGAGCCTGGACAACGGTCGAGGCCTGCTTGATGATGAAGGTAGCCTTGTCACCCCAGAGAATCTGGTACTGACGCTGGATGCAGGTCTTGGTCTGCTGGATGAAGTCGACGGTCATCGAGCTGTTCTTGGGCAGCCTCTTGTCCTTCTCAATGCGAACGGCCTCCTGGAAATTCGATGTGTTCTCCTTGGCCTCCGCTGTGGTTGGGTAGTCGTACTCGGCAATCATACGCTGGTGGATAGGCGACTTTTCGTACTCTTCGCGAATAGCGATGGCAGTGCGAGGGAAGCGGTTCTCGAATCCTTCGCGGATAGCACGCTCGGTGGGCACACTGACACCAGTCAGGTAGTCAGCGACGTTGGCGCCGTGGCTGCAGATGAAGCCCAGATCCTCCATGAAAGGCCTTGCCTCCCGCATAGGACCGTAGTAGACCTGCTTGCCCTCGTCGAGGACGAGAACCTTGTCGAAAAGGTTGTAGATACCGTTTCCGGCCTGGTAGAGAGTGACGATGGAGGCAAGGCCGAGCACATCAGTCATGGCTCGGATGGCCTTGGCCCACTCCAGAGCGGAACTGGCATCCAGACCTCGTGTCGAGTTATCCCAGCAGTAGACGGACCCGTTGGTTGTCAATGCCTCGATAATGGACACACGCTTGCGCTCACCACCAGAGACACCACGAACGAAGGCGTTTCCGACCTTGGTCTCAATGGTGTGCTCGATGCCCATGGACTGGAGCAAAAAGTCGCGGTTCTCCTTTCGGTACTCTTCCTTCGAGGTAATTCCATTGGGCAGCTTGAAAGGAATCTTCAGGCGGGTTGCGAAATCCATCGTCTGTCCGACAGTCAGGGAAGGGAAGAACAACTCTTCCTCGGTGTTGATGACAATCTGGCCTCGGTACTGCTTGGCCTCCTCGGCGTTCATTGATCCGTAGTGGACGTCTCCAGTGACGCTCTTGTATCCCTGTCGCTTGTTGGCAAGCATGTTGAGCAAAGTCGTGCAACCAGAGCCTGGTCGCCCGAGAACAAGTAGCATCTCTCCAGGCTTAACACATCCATGGCTGTTGTCGAGAATGGTCTTCAACGGAGGCTTGTGTCGCGACTCCTTGACCTGAGTCGGGATGTTGAATTGGGAAATGACATTTTCGTGGATGGCGGCATCGGAGCTGATTACATCAACTTTCAAATTCTTCCAAGTCACACCCAGCTTGCGGTCAGGGAATCCAGATGCTTGGTCTCGTTCCTTAAAGGCAGCAACCTTGGGCTTCAGGGCCCACTCAGGATCGTCGGTGATGTCATGTCCGCCGGACTTGTCGTACACGGTCTGCGATCCATCACCGTCAGAATCCATGATTGGCTATTGTTGTTGTGGTGGTGGTGGTGATGATGGATGTGAGGGAGCCTCGTTCCAACGTGGCTGGAGAGACGTAGCCACAGACGCCTTGGTGAAGCACTCTGTGGAAATAAAAACCTACAAGGCACACCAAACAAATAAAGAAAGGATTAAAATGGGATAGGGATAAGGGAATTAATTGAGTTGGAATTCTAAAACCAACAGATCTGTGAGAATCTCAGGGTTATCTATAAGGTCCATCTACAAAACTCCAAGGTAAATTCGGGATCCTTCTCAACCCCGACATGCTCCACACTCGCCGGTTCGCAATTATTTGAAGACCGGGACGGAAGTTGGCTCGACCGAATTAGCACAGATTCCCGATTCCCATTTGATATTTGTCTCGTTTGGGCGGATCCAGCCGGTCCCACTTGGGATTAGGATGCATATCTGACGTGCGTCTGGAGGACGAGCTCGGTTTCGCTAGGGAGATAGGAGTACACATCTGCCGCTTAGTAAGTGGATAGGGAAGCACTTGGGTGGAAAGACGATGAAAACAAGATATGAGCGTTATTCTAGAATACAGGTGGCAGATTTCGTGATTAGGCACAGACCACGCGGCCAGCTCATGACCCTGCCATCTTTGGAAGGGGGGGACCGGCGTTTGTGACCAGGATTAAAAAGACCGACGCAGGAACAATATGCCGAAAAAACGTGGAAGCCTACTGGTGTACGATACCATGCGCTATGCGTGCGGCGAGCGAGAGGCGCACTATTCGACGGGTGTGCAAAACTCATGCCCCGAAGCGACGAGGGTTCAAGCAAAGTTTTCACGGAACACGGACGTGCCGGCCACCGAGCGCCGCACGAAGCAGGGAGGCAGCCTTTTGGATGGATAAGCAATGACGTTTGCGGGCCGTTGGGATAGGAACCTTAAGATCTTGACGATCTCCGGCACTCGTGAACACAAGACGTTGGAGAGTAGATCCCACACGGTAGCCGAACAGCCAATGTTTTGCCTCTGTTTGGTCTGGACCAGATGAGTCAGCGGAAGTTTCTCCCTGTGGGGCTCGCTTTAATTAATCAGCTACCCCAGTTGGGAGGGTGTGCTCGGTCCCGTCCTTACGAACCTGGTCCATCCCACTGGCAGCAGCCGCCTTGTGGGGGCCTGCACCGCCCAAGCAGCAAGACAGGCCTGCTACCCGCTAAGCCACTCTAGGCAATCTTCCGCTTATTCAGCGGTAGCAGCCGCTCTGACCTCTCATCAGCCCAGTCTCTCACAAAGCCTTCCGTCGCCTGCTGGCGGGCTTTCGGACTCTTCTCATTCCCATTTCTTCCGCGTCGCATAAGTCGCTCTTATCTCCATCGCCAACAACCTGCTTTCGGCGGCTGCAGCAACGCTCAAGCGACCCGGCTCTCCGCCGCCTCTCCCGCGCCCCAGGGCTTCATAGTCCAGACGGCATCCAAGCCGGCGCTGCCATCGCAGCCCTCCTCCGGGTCTGGACTGCTCCCAAATACTTTGCCTGGCCTCAATTCCAGCCGTGCTGGCACAACTCGAGCATTACTTAATCGGGGGGGTCCCTCTCTCTGCCATGGTCCAAAAACGGGCTTGCGATGCTTGCCACAAAAGAAAAGTACGTACCTTGTGTCAGGATCAACCTTAGACCCTGAAGACAGCCCCAACCCCAACCCCAGTGTAGTCTGCCTTGGCAGGGTAGAGGCTACCACATCAAGGTCCCCGTAGATCAATCTGCATACCACTAAAGCTGACCGATCTCGTCTGCCGAACAGATTCAGTGTGATTCGATCAGTTCGGAAAAGCCCTGCAACTGGTGTGACCACCATGGCCTCGCCTGCACCTTTAACAGAGTCAGAGGCCGGAAGAAGAAGGCCAAAGTCAAGTAAGAATCTTCCGCCACAAGGCCCGCGGTGGATCTATGTCTAACACTTGCGGTGCCGCTGGCACTTATCCTTAGGGCCAAGTTGAGTGTGGAACAGAGTCTGTCAGACAGACTCGGAAGAATAGAGGATGCCCTTGCGCGAACCATTGCGCGTCAAGAGAGTAACAACACACCTTCATCGTCGTCAACTCCTACCCCCGCTCCACCTCCGACTTCTGGGCCCATCATCCCACTCAGTGCCTCGGGCACGAACCCCATCAGTCTCGGCGAGCAATTCGCCGCCTACGACTCCGTCAACTCCCCGTTTATCTCAACACCAAACAGTGCCTTCAGCACCAGTGTCTCCTTTGGCCAAATTCACTACGGTGGACGCCATCTCGGTCAGATAAGTTCCCACAATGGCATGCCTGTGCTCTCTGAAGCAGGGCAAAAATGGATTTCGGCAAGGACAGGCGAGGAAGTATCGTTTTCAAAATTTCACCGTTCCTACCAAACACGACAGAACCCCCCCAATTTGTTCCCTCGTCAGTATTACTCGTCTTCAACCGAAGTATATGCAATGCCGGAGAGGTCAATGGTTGCGAAAGTTACCGAAATCTTTTGTTCGTCAGCATTCAGGCTAGTGTTCCCCATCATTGACCACTTCCTCTTCGAAGAAACCATCTCCTTGGCATATGAAGACTATGATGAGGAACCTTCGTATGAGCAAATCAGCGCCAAGTGTTGCGTGTTTGCCTTCATGGCAATCATGGGTCTATTTCAAAGTCACGTACCAGAGCTTGCAGATGTCGACAGTGATTCCTGTGCTGTGAAAGCGCACTACTTGCTCCCAGATGTCTTTGAAGCCCCAAGTCTCGTCAGCCTTCAAACCGTCTTCATGCTTGTAAGTTGTTTCTGTTCCACGACTGCAGATGATATCCCTCTGACTCTACTCTTAGAATATGCAAGAGTCATTCTCGGGTCGGCTACAGTCTGCCTCTATGCTACAAGCCATCGCTTGTCGCCACGTATTCATGCTTGGAGGACATACGTACAAAGTCTTGAAACCCTATGGCAAAGACGCCACTCGCAAGGAGCGAGAAGCTCGCCACCTTCGCACCATGTTCTGGCTTTGCTACATCTTCGACAAGGATATTGCTTTAAGAACAGGCCAGCCACCTTTAATGTCCGATGACTACTGTGATCTCACTCTCCCAGACAACTACATGGATTGCTACTTTTATCCCCCGGAAATCAACAAATCCTTCTGCCCCCCCTCTCTTGCCTTCGTAGAGCTCACGCCTCATTTGCCTGGAGATCCCCGCCTCAGTCATTTGAAGGATAGGACGTGCCGGTTGCTCTATTCGACACAAGCGCAGAAGAAATCGGATGCAGAGGTCCTCCGCGACATTCGCGAGCTGGACGACGAACTTGAGAGCTGGCGCATTTCCATCCCCCCAGATTTTCGTCCCGCGCTCTCGATATCAGACAAAACTCAAGTAAGCTTTGAGCATATGACGCTCCCCCGCAGCATGCGTCATATTTCCCTCCATCTGGAGTATCATCACCTCATGACAACAATTCACCGAGCGAGCGAGAGGTGCTACTCTCTGCAAGCTGAAAATTCCAAAGAAAGCGATTGGAACGTTGGTGTTCAGTCCAGCATAGCCTTGTCCTTGGAAGCAAGCCGCTCAACACTCATCTACCTAAAAGCAGCAGTTAGTGGGTTGGCTGGAGAGGCTTTTTGGTAAGTCTTAAACTGGCTCAACAAGGGTCCTTTGGGGGGGGGGTGCAAATCAAACCGCTAACAATTGCTTCTCCTCAGGATGATCGTATTTTATCCCACCGCAGCCGTAATGACCCTTTTCCTTCACATTCTTGTAAATCCATTACACTCGCAAACTGGGAGTGATATAGAGCTACTCAGCTCAGCCAGTGATCTTGTCAGGAACATGCCGGTCCGCCGGCTCTCACCTCAAGAACTACGCCACATCAAACTAGTCAACGAATTTGTGGATGAGGTAATACGACTGTCACATTGCGCGATACGCAAAGCAAAATTGGAGCAGAGATAGAGGGAAAATATGAGAGTATGGGAGCATAGATGTGTGATTCTTTGAGGCAAGGAGTTTGTGCGATTATTGATGTCTAACTTCCGGAGTGTTGGTTGTTTTGGATCCATGGTCCAGGAGGATATGACGCGTGCGTATGATTCCCTGTCATTTTTTCCCTTTTTGGTATCAAATAGAAGGTGCGTTTTAGTTAGACGGTTGCGTGGCCAGCCACACCAGCTTTGCCAAATATAATGTTGAACTTGGTATCTCGGTTGCGATACCCAACTAAGGAAGATTATATCTTTCCGAGTCAAGTTAATTCAAGCACAGGCCATACTGCCAATAAAAAGAACCAATGAGAACGTACCAACTGGAAACAGCCTGCATTGATGGGATTTGGCCGAGGCCCTTACGGGATACCGTTGTCACCTACCCTATATACTGAAATCTTGCGCTTGGATTGGAGATGACAGTTTGATTAGCATTGTTTCTCTTTGTATTTTTCTTTATTCTAATCAAGCAGAACTATCATTCAAATCTAATATTTAATTTATTTACTTTATAAAAGTTGCAATCAATTTGTAATCGCGACTGTTTTATTGTGTTCATTCGGTCGTCTTCTTCAACTCACAAGTTCAATCTTTTATTGGAGATTAGAAATCACATTATTATCACTAAATTCTTGCCTTGATTTTCGTTTCCAGCGCATTGATGAGTAAGAATCCCGTGCTTGGAACTGCACAATAGTACTTAATCTCGAGCCAGACCACTTCCACCTCCCTGCTCAGGAAATCTCTTCAGGTTCCAGATGGGCTAGAGGCCGATTTGCTGGAGTTTTCGGGACTTCCGAAGGTGGCAATAAGTTAACCTTGAGAATTGAATCGTCACTCTGCATGTCGGCGGGGCCGGACCAAAACCGCACCATCGGGTTCGGCGGAAAATCGGCACCGAACTGGACATTTCGGCGCCGATTAACTTTGGTGTCGCGTACTCGGCAATACCCAATCTGATACTCCCATCGGAAGGGGAAAAAAGATAACATTAGCGAAACTATGTTACTCCCGAGAAGCTCAAGGATTAGTACTTGTCTGATTTGTCATTGAAGTTTATGACGTTTTTCCCCGAGTTATCATCCTCGGCAGCGAGCTGAGGAAGTTAATGGCTACACGAGCTTCTCTGCATGTGGGTAAATCCCGGTGTTCTGAATGACACAGCTAAGGTCACAACAGGGTCAACAGCAGCTGCTAGGGGGTTGGGCAATAAATTCATTGATGTCTAGCTTCTTCCTATATCTAACCCCTCACAGAGGGGTTATGGTGTTGCTGTTGTGGGTAACAGTCATGTGATTAGGATGAGGGTATCGTGATCGACATTATCCACATCCTGTGGGCCCCTTTGGCCCTCCTGTGAGGTCATTCCTTCAACTGGCCGTCCTTCACCTTCGTATGATGG